>OZJO01022259.1:0-31218 GCA_900406225.1 Acrobeloides nanus | reverse complement strand
AACGTTCTATTTCATTAAAATTCGATGCATAAGGAATAGATTGACACCGAAATCACCGAATTTGGCAGCGGGGCTGCGGAGCCTATACGTTTTGAAATCAACAACATTTTTGAAGAAAAAAACTATACAAATCCAATGAAACATTGCCTGATTTGCAATAAAGTTTGAGTATTAACACGAAAATTTAAAATAACGAATTTCTTGACAAAATCTAATTCAGGATCTTTCAAAAAAAAAACAGCCTATACAATATAAGAGTGTAATGCAAGAACCGGTTCCGCTACAGACATATCTCACAAATTATGAAGAAAACCAAGAGGAACTTTTGCATGGTTATCTATTAGGCTATTTTGAAGATTTTTGCTAAAAAATTTCGAAAAAGGAACCCCGCTAAGTGGCTTTGAAAATTTATAATCAAAAATATGATATGTTCAACATTTCACAACCACCAAATAGTTGTAGCCGTGGTGTAGTGGAAGCGCTGTTGACCTTCAGTTTTAAGGCTCGGGTTCGATCCCTCCCTCGTCGATATTTTTTGCCTTGTGAGATTTATTTTTTCATGTGTGTTTCAAAGACTGTAATACGAGAATAAGTCTGACTCCCTCTAACTACTTTTTTGTTTTTAGAGATTAGCACCGATGAAAAATCACAAGGCAAAAAAATATCGACGAGGGAGGGATCGAACCTGACCCTTAAAACTGAAGGTTGACAACGCTTCAACTACACCACGGCTACAACTATTTGGTGGTTGTGAAATGTTGAACATTTCATAACATATTTTTGATTTAATCAAAAAAAGCAACTAATTTTGGGAATGATGCAATTTTACTTTTGAAAGTTTTATAAAACCAGTCTAGACATTTGTCTCAGGCACCATCGTTTTTTGATTTGAAGAGAGCACAAACTTCAAAAATTCGTTTTAATGTTAAATTTTTATAAAAATATCCCCATTAATGAAATGGGTTTGTGTAAGATGAAGTAATTTCTTGTAGTTTCTTCTTTTGTTACAAAATTTTTTAGAGCAAATTAAGCTCATTGAAAATGTCCGATTCTTCTGACGAAGAAGTGTTTTCTGATGGAGATATCAGTGAAAAAGATGCTCAAGAAATAGAAGAAAGTGGAGAAGCTTCTGATACAAAAACTCCAACTTTTGCTGAATTGGTTCAGTTTTTATGTTAAAATGGGAGTTATTTTTATGTTTTTAGGGAATACGAGATGTTTTATGTGAAGCATGCACACGTTTGGGCTGGAATATGCCTACAAAAATTCAAGTTTCAGCACTTCCACCTGCTTTATCTGGACGTGATGTTATTGGGTTGGCTGAAACTGGGTAGGAATAGCGATATATCTTTGTCCTTTTCGGTACACTTAAAGGAGAGAGACCCAAAATAACATGAATTTTTTTCTAGAAATTATTCCTATAGGGGTAATTTCGATTGCGTACATTCCCGTAGCGTGAAAGTGCTTTCCTGACCCTGGTTCAGGGAGGGAGATATGTGTATTGAAACGAAAATGAACAAAATTTTGCAGGAATACAGGCGTTCTAGGTGGGGAATCGATTGCGCGCATTTTCGAAACGTGAAAACTCTTCCCTGACCTTGATTCGGTGTATATAGATTTTGGAGAGTACAGCCTACCATCCTAGCTTGCCAGCCTATAGCCTTCCAGACTGCTTGCTTACCAGCCTTCCAGTCTACTAGCTAGGCTTGCAAGCTCATTTTCATTTCAATACTCATATCCCCCTTCCCTGAATTAGTTTCAGGAAACCATTTTCACGCTGAGGGAATGCACTCAATCGATTCCCTGTAAAAAATTACCCCTAAAGGGATCATTTTTAGAAAAAAATTTTCGAAAAAAAATCGAATTTTTGGCCAAAAAATCGATTTTTTTCTCTCTTTTAAGAGTATCGTTTTTTATATAAACCTGTTATTTTAGTTCTGGCAAAACTGGAGCTTTTGCTTTGCCAATTATGCAATCGTTGATGGATTCGCCACAAAGATTTTATGCACTTGTTTTGACACCAACCCGCGAATTGGCTTTTCAAGTAGCTGAACACTTTGAAGCTCTTGGTTCGTCTATTGGTCTATTAGTTGGTAAGATTGATTGTTTGACGTGTCTTCAATTGTACAATCTCTTAGCGGTCATTGTTGGTGGTGTTGATATGGTGACTCAAGCAATGGCTTTAGCCAAACGACCTCATGTCATTGTTGGTATGTGTTTTGATTGAACACTCATCGATTCATACATGTTTATTGGGTCACCAAAATTTGGAAATTTGTGACGTTGTTTCCAACCATTGATGGCCCGAACCGAAAAAATCGTACGGTTCCGGTCCCACCCAAAATTTGTTTGTGGTTCTGATTTTACCAAAAAATTTCCTTCGGTTCCTACCAAGATTTTCTTCGATCGTTATTTTTTAACATTTAGTCGATTGGGGGGAAGAAATCTGTAATTCAATACTCTAGGCAAAAATTGCCGAAAATTACCAAAAAAAATCGCAAATTTTGACCCAACAAATGAAAATTTTGACTAAAATTTGGCGATCGTTATACACCTCTGCATCGATTTTTTAATTTCCATTTTAGCCACACCTGGTCGTCTTGTGGATCATTTAGAAAACACCAAGGGATTCAATTTACGTGCTTTGAAATTTTTGGTGTTGGATGAAGCTGATCGGATGTTAAACATGGATTTCGAAGTTGAGTTGGACAAGATTTTGCGAGTTATACCGCGAGAACGAAGAACTTTTCTATTTTCTGCTACAATGACACAAAAAGTAAATGGGTTGTTTTGGTTAAAAGTGTGTATATGGGTTTGTTTAGGTTTCTAAACTAGAAAGAGCTTCTTTAAAAGAGCCAGCTCGTGTTGAAGTTTCAACTAAATATAAAACAGTGGATACTTTAGTAAGGATTTTTATGGTCTCTTTTTTGTGCTAAAATGTGAAAATTTTAGAAACAAAGTTTCTTGTTCATACCTCAGAAGTATAAAGTAAGTTGTTTCTTAGGGATCAATTTATCAAATACAGATTCCATCTTAGTAATATTTTGCAAGAAATTATACAGGCACGTAGCGAGAATTCAGTTTTGGGGAGGCACTTTGGGGCTATCCAAGTCTGGGGTCCTTAATAACGTGAAAAAAGTCCAACGGACTCAATGTGGAATGACCGATACGACGACTACGTTCGTTAAAAATTTAAAAGTTTAGCAAAAATTTGAAAAATTCGTCAAATGAAAAATTTCGATATTTTTACATGTATTTTTTGAACCATTTTTTAAAACAAAATTTCCGTTTTTTCATAAAAATGCGGAAAAACGGACTATCAAAATCCATAGTCCGTTTTTCCCCAATATGGAAAACGGGCTATGAATTTTGATAGTTCGTTTTCGTTTTTCCACATTTTTTAAATGGAAAATGGAAATTTTCAAAAAAATACATGTAAAAAAACTGAGATTTTCCGAGTTCAGCAACAGACTACTGGGCTCACCCTGTAGTAACAATGAGTACAATTTAGGAAGCTTACTTGGTTTATTTCTTGAACGAGAAGGCTGGAAACACGTCTATAATATTTTGCAGTACTTGTGCCGGTGTTATGAAGTTGGCTTTAATGTTAAGGCATCTCGGGTTTGGAGCAGTTCCTTTGCACGGGCAAATGAGTCAGGTGAGTGACGTAAAAAGGGCCAGTTGCGCATAACTGATGCTATTAGAACTTATGAAAAGCATCATCTTTTTCTTTTGAAAAATTTAAATTTTTTTGGTGCAAAATTTTTCTTAAAAGTCATTTTTCTTAAGAAATTTTTCAGGTTTGCGGGGGGAAGCTTCTCCCTTCCCTCTTTCTACATAATGCGTTAAAAGTTTGTGATCATTTTGTTCAAAATGTTGATATTTGGACTATAGAAGTCGATTTTTGACGAAATTTTCGATATTTCTAGGATTTTTTCTATGCATCGAACAAGAATCCGTCGTGATTTTTTCTGGGAATATGATCAAAAATGGCTTACAAAAACATACCTTTTTAGGATTTTACCCTCGTAGGAGGTACCTTTCCGTGATCAAAAAGTTCTCCAAATCGCCTGAAATTTGGTATCCAGGGGGGGTTTTTGACATAGGGAACATGAATTCGAAGGAATTTTTTGATTTTGACCACGGGAAGGGGTAAAATCTCAAAAAAGGTCTGTTTTTGTAAGCCATTTTTGACCATATTCCCAAGGTCTAAAAGAAAAAATTACGGCGGATTCTTGTTTGGCGTATGCGAAAAACTCTAGGAAATTTCGTCAAAAATTGACTTTTATAGTCAAATAACAACATTTGAAAAAAAGTGATCACGAACTTTTAACGAAATTATGTTTTTATGCCGCTGAGTCGTAGTAAAGAAATTATGTTTTTATATCCAAATAACTGGTCTCCGTTGTATGACTTCTTAACAGATTGGAGATTTTGAACTTGAAAAATCAAAATCATCTTTCAGAAATTCTTCGTTTTTTTAGGCTAAACGTTTGGGCTCACTAAACAAGTTTAAAAGTAAAGACCGTCCAATTTTGGTGTGCACAGATGTAGCTTCAAGAGGTGGGTTTTCTCCTAGTACAGAGTGCGGCAGAATAAACCGATCATCTGGGAATGTTCATTTTATCTATTATTTTATCCAATATTTTACACAAGGATGTTGAAAGTTTGAAGTGCGCATTGATCAAAGTCTGGGATATAAAAAATTTTTTCTTATTTTTCAATTTTTGTCGAGTTTTTCAATTGAACATTCTCATTGACCGGTTTATTCTGCCGCATCCTGTAGTGCTGAGTCAAAATTCAAAAATTTTGAGCCAGTTTTTTGGGGGCCTTGAAATTTCGATTTCGAGGTCAAAATTTCGAAAATTGTGATTTCGAGAAAATTTTACGAATTGAATGTCTGAAAAAAAATATTACAAATTTTCACAAAAATGTTTCCTCTAAAATTTCCTTTTTTTCCAAACAAAATTGTAATTTTTCTGAGCATTTTCAGCTTAAAAACAAGCATTTCCCAAAAAAATACCGAGAGCCCACGATTTCTTCGAACGGCACTCTCCTTCCAAGGTGGCGGTGAAAAATTTTTTGTTAAAAAATGGTGAAAATTGATTCAATTTCGATTTTAACCCGATTTTTCGATTTGTGCGAAATTTGAAAATCTTAGATTTCGACTCAGCACTAGTTCCTTAGTCATATTCTTTTCAATGATTGCAAAATGTTTGTTAATTTAGGATTGGATATTCCACATGTAGATCTTGTAATCAACTACGATGTTCCCACTCAATCTAAGGACTATATTCACAGAGTGGGTAGAACTGCACGTGCTGGCCGTGCCGGAATTTCCCTCACGCTTGTAACGCAATATGATGTCGAGTTATTTCAGAAAATTGAACGGCTTATTGGAAAGAAATTGCCGGCTTATGAGATTAACCATGACGATGTGATGATTCTTGTGGAACGCGTAAATGAAGCTATGCGTTACGCTATCCAGGTATGGGGTGGGGTTGCACACAAATTTCCGGAAACGATTGAATCAAGTAACACAAATTCTATGCTTTTTGACTAATAAAATTTTAGGCGATTAGATATTTCACCAAAAAGTTTGTTGAAAATTCAAAGGAAAAAATTATTTTTTTAGCCATCTCTTGAAATTTTTTATTTGAGCACTCAAAATAGGGGGGGGGGGACTATTAAGATTTTTTGGTCTAGATGGTTTGGGGGCCGGGCCCCAACGCGCGTCCGTCACTGGGTGTATCATTGTGGAAATGAGCATTGTTTCGTTTCAGGAAATAAAAGAATTGGATGACAAGAAAAAAGGCAAGAAACGCAAGGGGTCCGATGACGACGACAAAGAGGAAAATGCCAACACCAAATATCGAAAGAAAATCAAAATTGTCAACAAAGGAAGGAAGGGCAACAACAAATCTCGAAATCATTAATATCGAATATTATTTTCTAAATTTTGTTTTGCTGCAAATTATTGTTATTTGTTGAAATTTGTTATAAATTTTATTTGAAAAAGTTTCTTATCAATCTAAGTGCAGTGACCTCAATGGTTTTTCAATGAAAAACCATTTCAATGATTGTGTTTCTAATCGAATGTTCGAAATGGTGAAATAACAACAAGGTACATATTCTCATTCGGAATTCATATGAACATTGTTCATTGAACATTACTCTCGATCTGCAAGAATCGTTGATGAATCAGTTCCAAAGTTGGGTTTCCAAAATTTGCAGGCTCTAACGGTTCCGTTTCCAAAAATTTTTTTGCCAAAATTCATTAAAATTTTTTATTAAATTTCTACATATAAGAAAAAAAATTTTGGAAATGGCCCCTCAGGGGTAAAAACTTCACGGGGAATCTGACACTTGTAAAATATCTGCAATTTCCTGATAGAATATCTATGCATTCGAATGATAACAGGGCGGAATTCTTTTATTTTTATTGCTTAAACCCTATATATTTATCGAAAAGTTCAAAGATAAAGAAGTTTTTAAAAACATTTTTTAAAGTGTCTGCTTTTTTAGCGCCGTCACCGTGTAAGTAATGCTGCAGAAGTACCACCTGATTGTCAATATGATTTTTATTAAATTCGAAAATTTCCAAACATGATGTCAAAAATAGGATAACACATGAAATAAAACATGACAATTGTGTAATAGTCTATATAAGTCACAGATAAATTAAAATAAAAGATTCGCGTATAATTAAAATAAAAGTCGTCAGGCAATCAATCATTCTTCATCAGAATCGCTCGATAAAGGAGAATTGTCAAC
The DNA here is from genome assembly GCA_900406225.1 of Acrobeloides nanus. Taxonomy (NCBI): domain Eukaryota; kingdom Metazoa; phylum Nematoda; class Chromadorea; order Rhabditida; family Cephalobidae; genus Acrobeloides; species Acrobeloides nanus. The sequence continues at coordinate 24,444 of OZJO01022259.1, read as the reverse complement.
GGGACTGTTTTCACCGGAACTATTTAAGATGGGGCCATCGTCGGTTGAAGTGCTGTCCACACTCACGCTCGAATGACGTAGGAACGGCGACGATACCAATTGAGCAACTTCGGTCAAACGGTGCTGAGCCTCGTCCAAGACCTAAAATTTTTTGAGAATTAAATTAATCAACTAAGCATTTGGTCATCAGTAGCGTACTCGGGATTTTGATTTTTTTTCGATGTCGGGAGTGCAAAACCCCCCAAAAACCTCATTTTTTTCATTGAATTTTTCCTATGTTTTCAAATTTTATGAAGAAATTTTTCGGCTTCGGGATACGCGTCTGCATTTGGTGGATACTCTTTACCTCGTCTTTGATCTGATAAATATCATTAGCTTCGGAAAACGTCGAGACCAAATGCTGAATATATGATGTAGCGGCTTCGATTTGAGAAGAGATTGCGCCACCATTCAACAGCTAGAAATATAATCTTTTGTCAACATCAATAAGATTTACCTTTGAAGACTTGTTGCGAAACTTTTCCATGTTCTCGCTAAGCTTGGTCGAAGTGCGACGAATCGAATCCAAGAGCATTTTTTCCGGACGGATGTTCAATTGGCCTGCCTGATTCTCAACTTTATCACGAAGATCGGAAACGGAAGAAGTGACAAGCCCATATTTCTCAAATGCCCAATCGCGTCGTTGGCGAACAAGGTCGGCTAAAGCCAATTTCTGGTTGAGTTGGCCCGCAAAATAGCGAATCTAAAAAAATTTATTAGTTGAAATTTAGGTAGTACAACTGTGAAGAATTCGTATGAGTCAAAGTAGATAAAAAAAAATAGCGTTATGACTTTTTTTGCTGCTTCGATTCATACAAATTTTCCAGTTACGACTCATACGGATAGCGGATGTGATCTAGATAAGTCACTGTTACGACTATCTGTATCATACAATATCGAGAGGTCGCGAACTGTTCGACCCAATCCACGTCGCAAATATCTAGGGAAATCACGCAAAATTGAAGAACCTCTTTTTCCTAATGGCACCTTGTTTAAAAATTTTTTAAGTCATAAATATTATGATTTTTCACCCAAAATAATCACATTTGAGAGATTACTCTTATATTTCATTAAATTTTCGAAAAAATTCAGACAACCTCGGAAATTTCCGAAAAAATTCAAACATCGCAATTTTTTTTTGCCTGAACCCTTTGCCCTTGTATGATCTGTATGAATCCTACCGAGACCATTAAAATATGCAAATTTTAGGGCTAAAAACAATCCTGACACAAATTTAAACATACCTTCTGAGAAGCCGGATCAATAACATCGTTGTGGGCTCGAGCACTCAATCCACTAATTACTCGTTTGGTGAGTCGAGAAACACGTTGTCCAACAGTACTATTTGGATCTTCATATTCCGCTGGTAATCCAATCAATCGGTCAAAAACTGCGTTTGCAATATCCAAGAAAGAGTTGGCATGCTCCGCAATCTTATCAGCGGGTACCTAAAAAATACAAAAAATTCGAAAAATAGCAATTATAAATATCGAGTGCAAAACCAGTGCGTATCCAAAAAAATTTTTCGCGGGGACCCAAAAAGAGTCCCTTTTGTGATTTTTTACAAATTCCCCCACTCAAAATCGCCTTGGACACCCCTTAAATTTTTCGTAAAATTTTGTTTTTGAATTCTTGAAGTTTTAGCCAAAAAACCGTTACAGTCCCAAAATTTTGTTGTTGTTGAAAATGGCCTTTTTTAATGCAAAAATCACGATTTTTTATATGAAAATAAAAATTTTTGGACATTTTTATGAAAAATCATAAGGAAAACCAAAAATTTTTTCATTTTTCTGATTTCGAAGAGACGGTCTCTCCCCCACGCTATTGAATCACGCTACTGAATCAAACGATACGCAGCCCACGGGATGCGTTTAAAAAAATATTGCTAACCTGTGCGTATTTTTGAGAGCGCTCCAAAACCAAGTAAATTCGCTGTTCAACCGTTTTCTCCAAATCCAATGCAGAATTGATAGCACTTCCACCTACGCTCTTGGTGAAGAGCGCCGTATCAAGAAGCAGATTAGCGCCGAAAATAGATGCATTAAGACCAACTTGAGCAGAAACAATAGCCAAGCCAAGGCCGACAGTCCCAGTCGTTACAGCGACATTCTTCGTAGTATCAACAGCTGTTTTGGTGTTTTCTGCTCCGCGACTATACAAGTTAAGAAGACGATCAGTTACCGGATAGCCATAGTTTTCGTATGCTGGAATTGCAATATTGTTCGTGGCGCTGTACGCAGTGCCTTCGATATAGTTCAACGTCTTCTCCAATAAGCCAAAACTGTGCTTTGTCTTATCGTATCCGGACTTTGCCTAAAATTGCATTAAAAAATTGAAAGTGAACAAATTTAAAGATACTACAGAGTGAGTAAAAAACTATACTTTTGCGTTTTTTGATGAAAAATTTTTTTCAAAAATCACCTATTCATTTTGAAAATTTTTTCGCCAAAACGCAAAAGTATGGTTTTTTGGCTCACTCTTAATGTCTTTTTTTCCCTAGCATACCTTTTTAACAAGCGTGTACTCATTAAGTCGATCGTAAGCATCACGAATATACTGAATATGAGCTTCAGCTGGTTTTTCAACTTGAACCGACATTTTTAATTTTAACAAATACTAAAAAGTATAAAAATTAAACACACATCATATCAAATAAACAAATGCAACATTTAAATATACGAAAAAAATTTCGAAAGTGAGCAAAAAGTAGAAAGGACAAAGTTTCAACTGCAGGATTAAAACGTATGATAAACACCCACCCCACTGGACACAAGGAAAAACAGAGAAAAACTAATGTATGTGTAACGAAAAAGTGGAATGATAAAAGACGTTTAATCAATGGACGGACCTTCGCGAAAGTTACCGAGAGAGGGATGACCTTCGGAGCGTACTTTGCTCCATGTATTATGCACCAATGATACACATTACTAATCAAACCGTAAAGTTCTTCGCTTCAAAAATAACACCAACTGACGAGAGCAAGATTCCTGCAAGCGAAAAGCAAAGAAAATGAACAAACCGGCTATTTCACATGAAATTCAAGTGCAAAATTAGAAAAATCCACTGATAAATATCTATTTGTTTATACGATGAGGAAGTGTAATGTGTAAAAATAGGTCGAAAAAGATTCTCTATGATAGTAGAATATCGTAGGAATTCAAATGTTTGTAACTGTTTTAAATCCTTTTATAAAAAAGAATGGAAAATTTCAGAGATATCCTATTACAAAAAAATTTTCCTCATGGTTCCCCATATTTTTGTCCAAAATTTATTTATTTTTTTCAAAAATCCGAATGGTCCTCCTTTTGATTTTTCACCAAAATTTTCAATTTTTCATAAAAAATCATAATTTTCTGAGCATTTTCAGCCAAAAAATGGCTATTTTCGAAAGAACTTCGCGCCTGCGACGCTGTTTTTTGGCTAAGAGGTCAAGAATTCACAAAATTTTCGAAAAAATATAAGAGGAATCAAGGCGATTTTTTCAATTTTTGGGGAAATGTGCAAAAAAATCATAAGGGGCAGTGGCGTATGCAGGAGGGGGCGACCCCTCGAAATAAAAAAAGTGAAAAAAAAATTTTTGCTCAATATCGAAATTTTACTAAAAAATAAATTTTGTTCTCAAAAATCGAATTTTACTCAAAAGTTGCACTTAAAAATGCACCAAAAACTGTCAAGTGCACACTTGCACTTTTTTCAGTAAAAAGTGAAGGATCAATTTCGACCTTTTCACCGAAAAGTGCGCAATTGGTTAATATTCAACTAGAAAATAAACAACTAAAACCGTTTCATAATACCATGCAGGAACTCGAAAATACACAACTAGAACAACTAAATTCGCATAACACGGAAACCGTTGATGAAAGGCGTCGGGAAGGCTGGAATCCAATTGGATTGCGAATGGAAACGAAGTTTTACGAAATTTTCGTAAAATTCTGCAATTTTGCCTAAAAATTTTGATTTTTTCCTAATTGATTTTAAACCTAATCGAGAAAAAATTAAAAATTTGTAGGCAAAATTTTTTGATAAATTTTACAAAAAAATTTCGTAACACCGGCAATTACTAAAAGTAGTAGCAGTAGTAGCGCTAAAAAATTCAATACTTTTTTCAGGGAAGGATTGCAGATCAAAAGATTTTAGTGGGCTTATTAACAATTGGAAAGCGTTTCTGGCCAGGTTAACATCTGGAAAGTAAAGGAAATGTTTTGTCACTTTCCGGTTGTTAAGCTGCGGTCAAGCATGTCAAAAAAGTTGTCGAAAAACAAAAGGGTCGCGGGTTTGAATCCCGCTTGGAGCTTAATTTTTTTTGCACAAAAAAGTCCATTTTTGTCAAAAACGACCAAAAATATTTTTTTTCGTGTAAAAAATATTTTTTCCACGTAGATAGCCTCCCTGTTTGGAATAAATTTCTTTTTAAAAAAATTTTCTGACCCCTGTAGGGTCAGAAAATTTTTAAAGGGGGGGGGGGTACAGATCGAGGCCCGATCTCGAAAAAAATTTTTTTCTCCAAATTGGCTGATTTTTGGTACTCGGGGGTTTTCGGGCACGAGAAATCGATTGAGCATCGAAAAATTCTGAAAAAATTTTTTGGGGGACAAAAAATTGAAAAAAATGCGTCAAAATTAGGGAAAAAGTTTTAATCCCAACAAAATTATTTTTGGGGGTTTTTGACCCGAAAAATTTTTTCAGAATTTTTCGATGCGCGCAATCGATTCCTCGCACAAAATTACACCTAAAAATGATTTTGTTGGGGTTAAAACTTATAACCCCTAATTTTGACGCATTTTTTTCAATTTTTTGACCCCTAAAAAATTTTTTCAGAATTTTTCGATGCGCGCAATCGATTCCTCGCACAAAATTACCCCTAAAAATGATTTTGTTGGGGTTAAAACTTATAACCCCTAATTTTGACGCATTTTTTTCAATTTTTTGACCCCCAAAAAATTTTTTCAGAATTTTTCGATACGCGCAATCGATTTCTCGTGCCCGAAAACCCCGAGTACCAAAAATCAGCCAATTTTGAGAAAAAAATTTTTTCGAGATCGGGCCTCGATCTGTACCCCCCCTTTAATATTTTTTACACGAAAAAAAATATTTTTGGTCGTTTTTGACAAAAATGGACTTTTTTGTGCAAAAAAATTAAGCTCCAAGCGGGATTCGAGCCCGCGACCCTTTTGTTTTTCGACAACATTTTGACATGCTTGACCGCAGCCTTAATATGCATTTTTAAGTGCAACTTTTCACTTTACAATAGGCCCCCCCTGCTGTGGTGACGTGGGCATTAAAAGGCTTTTCAAAAAACAAGCTTCGCAATTTAAAAAGACTTAAAACAAACTTTTCGAGAAAACCGAGCTTTGGGTGTCACAAAAATTTTGTAAGGATACTTATTTTGATAATGAATTTTAACGATTTCTAGAAAGATTCAAAATCTTCTTTAGGCTGCGATTTAAATGTCTCGACCAGCTAAGTCGAGACTTTAAATGTCTCGACTTGCTGGTCGAGACGTTAAATGTCGCGACTTAGTTGTGACTTAGTCGTGACTTAGTTGTGACCTAGTCGCGATTTGATTTTAATGGTCGAAGTATTGACACAAAAAACTTGAACATTACAAAAATTGAAAAATAAATATTATTATGTTGTTTTAGACTTATTTTTGTGTACTTTTCACATTTTTTATAGGCGTGAGCTAGTTGTGAACTAGTCGTGACCTAGTTGTGACAAGTCACGACATTTAAACCGCAGCCTTAACAAAGTTGTAGAGTTTGATTTCTTCTACAATTTTCTTAAAGGCTACTTTGATGAAAATCGATAGAAAAAACGAGAAAATCGCACGAAAAAGTAATAACCCTTTGTGGCATAAAGCTCTGTTTTCGTAAAAAAAAGGTGTTTAAAAAAGCGCAAACGTCGGACTATGGCTCAGAAGAAAAGACAGAAATCATAATACAGGGTGGCGTAAAAAACCGTACTTTCGAGATTTTTACCCCTTCCTTATTGTACGTATAACTTTTGATTCCGACCATCGTTTCCCATGATCTTGGTATCATTGGATAGCTGTGATTATGGACTATCCAATGATACCAAGATCATGGAAAACGATGGTAGGAATCAAGAGTTATACGTACAATAAGGAAGGGGTAAAAATCTCGAAAGTGCAGTTTTTATGCGCCACCCTGTAAAAATCATGAGTGACAAAAAGTCTCGTCATCAATTATGTTTTAATGTTCTGAAATTCAGGGATTTCGTTGTGATACTCGAAAGCATTTGAAGTTTTGAATTGGAAGGAGGTGCATAAAAATGGGCACTAGGCGTTTGGTTACGGTTACCGGACAACGATTAGGCTGCGCGCTAGCAGTCGTGAAACGCATTTCATACGATTCCCGGACACTAGCCGTCCGAAAATTGTAGTATTCGTCTGGAAATCATTTCCGGTCGCTAGCCGTCTGAAAATTCGAATTTTCCGGACGCGAGCAGAAAAATTTTTCAAAAATTTCGATCAAAAACATAAGGGGGGGGGATCATTATGATTTTTTCTGGCCTTTGGCCGGAATGGGGTGAGGAACCACCCCGGATTCCCCCCCCCCTGCTACGCCACTGACCGGAACCTATACATTTTTTACCTTTCAACTTTTTTATGTTGAAAAAACTTGACAAATTGCAAAACATCTTGTTATTGATTTATCATTGACTTTTTACCGTTGCGATTACTTTCGTACGATATTTGTTTGAATATCATTTTATAAATCTTTCCCCTTTTTTGAACTACATCTTTTATTTGTGCTTTAAGCGGCAAAATAAATCGTTTTTTCTTAATTCCTTTGTACTATCAGGGGTAAAAATTCGGGGACAAACGACCAAAAGTTCGGGGATTCTTGCAAAAGTTCAGGGACACCCAAATTTTTTTTAAATGGAAAAATGTTGAAAAAATTTTTTAGGGGGCCAGGGAAATTTTAAAAACTTTTCCTGACCTCCTACAATTTTTTTTTGAATTTTCCTTTTTTTAAATTTGGGTGTCCCCGAACTTTTGCCCCCTGGTATATTGATTGTAATCGGGTTCAGAATAAACATTTATATATTTAGGTTTAATATTGTTCCACCATCTGTTATCTTGCATGAAAATGTCTGAAGATAATTTAACAATATTGAAAAATTTCAAAGAAATGATATTTGCCACAGTTGGTGCTGAAGGCAAAAATGGTTGCACTTTAAAAATCGCCGAGACTAAGTTTAAGTAAGTTTTTTTTATAGGAATGCACATGAAGTGTCGTAATTATGGGGGGAGTGGCGGTCCTAGAGCTCAGGGATGGGGAGAGGGAAACTCTATGTCTTTACAGTACAATTTTGTACAGGGTTAGTTTTTTTATCGAAATTTTTTTACAAAAATATCCAGAATAACATGAAGAATATTATGTTTACAAATGGCGTTGATTGGCAGCTTTATATATTTTTGGAGATCTTTCAATTTTTTACTGTTTTAATAGCAAAGTATCGATTGTGTAAGGGTAAAAGTACCCTAAATTTGTCGATTTTTATTTTTAAAAATTCTGTTAGTCGTGTAAAGCAACACTAAAAATACTATTTTAGCAAAAAAAATTTAGGATCACCCGTACCCCATTTTTGAGGTCATTGTTTTAATTTATGGCGGTCTCTTTACTTATGTAATGAAGTTTGCCACACCTTTTTTGTCAGATCTCCTTTATTATTATTTGAATTTTGTTTTTAGAGAGGATTGGAATAGGTCAATCGATGATATTCGTAAACAGCTAAATTTTAAAAGTAACCTAGCTCTCCTACAAGCTTGTTCCGATCGAATTGTCATCATAAAAGAAGAGCAATACATGCTTTATCCTATAGAAGATGAAACAACCGAACATCAAATGGGCCTTATTAATGATACAAAGGAGAAGTAAGTAGTTTTCTGCATAATTTTTAATCCCTTTTTAGGAAGAAAGCTCAATATGGATCAAAACATAGAGATGGTATAGGTAGGGTTTTAGCCATCTACGCGATTTATGGGATGGAGAATTTATTTGTTTATACTTTACTTTTTTTAAGTTACACGTCGAGGTAGACCTTTTCCAACTCAATCTAGAGGTTTTATTTCCAAGAGAAGAGGTTTCATGAGTCACGGTGGACACGTGAATAGATTTAATCATTCTACTGGTAGTGGTCCGGTGTTGAATGATTTTGGTGATCCAATAACCGGTTCTTCAAATCAGAGGCATAAAGTAAGCTGGGAAATTTAGTACAAAAAATTTTTCAACAATTTTGGGGTGAAAACATCAATCCGATCAATTAAAAAACAAAATAAACTCAATTCGCTCAACTTAAATATAATCAACATACTTCACTATGGTGCACCGTTTAGCCAAACCTCCATGACCAGGGGGCGAAAGAATGGGTGATAGCACCTAACTATCACCCAATGGGTGATGATTAGGTCATTGGGTGAACCACCCAGTGAGTGATTGGCACCCAAATCACACTGGGTGATAGGTGTCAATCATCCAAATCACCCGCCACCCACTGGGTGGTATTATCACCCAATGACCTAATCACCACCCAGTTGGTGGAAAAAAAATGAAAAAAAAACTTTCGATTAAATTGATTCAGAGGAGACTCAAATTCCTGCAACAATTTGCTTGGGGAATGTGTTTGTTTCATGAAAGTTCAATCCATATTGATCAAAATCGGAAATATTTGAGCGAAAAGTTAGAATTTCGAGCTGTATTCACATTTCTTTTTCACAGCAAACTGATCACGCTAACATTCTATTATGAGAAAAAATTCTTATTTTACCACAAATTGAATTTTTTTGAAAATAAATATTGGTCTTGCTATATATCACGCTTAAAATTTCCTCTTTTAGATTACGATTTCCAATTCATCTATGCGCGGACGCGATTTCGATATGCTAACTAAGAATTTCCAGGTTTTACGAGATGGGGAGACATCGGCTCGAGGTGCACACCACGATTTTTCAACAGCATACTGTGAATTGAATCATCCTGCTACTAACAATTTCTACGACTATGAAGATGGTATTGGCTTTGATACTCATTATTACGATCATGCATTGCCAGAGACTTCTGATGAAGCATGGGCAAGAATTCAGCGAGGTTATGATGACTCATTGGAAGCAGAAGATAAGCAAGTTGATAAAGATCGATATGAGAACCCAGTAGAAAAGACGAAATCAACACTACTCGATAAGCCACCCGGTTTCTGTCTACCTGTTAGTCATGAAAATGAGCACACAGAGCCTTGCTTGGATGTATATGCATCAGCATATACAGGAGTATATAGTGCCCCTGGGAAGACTACTATGGTTAATCAGCAAAGATCTTTTGAGAGTGATAATTGGAGCAATAAAGAAGAGCACTACGATGTTCCTAATTTGCATCCCGTTTCATCGAAAAATTTATATTCATCTAGAAATTCTCCAACTAGCTCGGGATCAGAACAAGCATCGAATCGAAATTCTAGCTTAAGGAATACTATGGAAAATTCGTATCATCAAATTTCAACGAAGGTAGAATGATTCAATACTACTAAGGATTAGCAAGCCCACGTGAATTTTTTTCAAACAGCTTTGTTATTTGGAAATGACCTCTCTAAGAGTAACTTTATGTGGGAAATCGATTGTGTACATTGACAAAACATGGAAACGAGTTTTTTCGGAAAATGAGCCGTATATACTTCATAAGCATGTGATTCTTGTTAAAAATGTGGCCCTAAAGAGGCTGTGAATTACTTTGTTGTTTTTGCCTGATTTGCAAGAATTTTCCGCCAAAATCATTCACCAACCAAATTACCGTTGAATTCGTTCAACAAACAATCAAGAAGATGAATAACGCGATTGAAAAATATGAATCTCTATACTATTCTGCAGCTCACCGACAACAAATTTGACGACTGGCTTATTGCAATGGAACTACTTCATGGATCACAAACTTGAGATCACTGTAACACTCAAATGTATATCCTGAATTGGAGCCAGAGAAGCATTTTCGGAAATGTGNACTATTCTGCAGCTCACCGACAACAAATTTGACGACTGGCTTATTGCAATGGAACTACTTCATGGATCACAAACTTGAGATCACTGTAACACTCAAATGTATATCCTGAATTGGAGCCAGAGAAGCATTTTCGGAAATGTGTGCAATCGATTTCCCGCATAAAGTTACTCCTAGGTCATTTCCAAAAAAAGCTTAAAAATTTATGGGTTTGCTAATTCTTAGTAATACCTGATGTTCATTTATAATAAAAGTTTGTATTTTTAGTTGAATGAAATAATAACCGAAAAAGTATCTCAAGCGGGTGATCAATTGACTGAAACTTGCTCTTTCTCCTCTGATTTGAACATCAAAACTGGTGATTCCACTTACAAATCACTTTCGGACGAGGCCGTTACTTCAAAGCCGACTTCCTCTGTGAATCAAACTTCGACACCATCTCCAATAAATGTAAAATTTTCATGGATTTCCATAGGCCAATAATTTAGAATTCCAACTTTACGGTGAATATCTTGATTCAATGGCTACAAGAGGCAGATGGCTCTATGCTCTTTGATGATATTAAAAAGAAATTTTTTGATACATACGATGAAGCTTTATCACAGCCGAAGGTAGGATTTTAAATGAAAATTTGCATGTTTGGCCGACATTTTTTAGCTAAATCATATATTGGGAGTACAAGCCAAGAATACTGCGGCTGCCTTTCAACAATACAATCCGAAAATTTTTCAACCCAAATTTACTGTGACATCTAAAGTGCGAATTTATTACAATCCGAATGGGGAGAAAATCGGTAGGCTTTTTAACAATTACTCTTTCTTTTTGATAGCCATTGTTTATAATTGATCAGTTTTACTTTCTTGTCTCATATTATGTAGCTACGCCCAGTGGCTCTAGGATGTTTTACGGACGTTTTACAATAGAAAGAGGATCTGATACTTAAATCTCCTCTGTGGGCTATACAGAGATGTTATATGGAACCTCTTGAAGACAATGACTTTGTATTTATGGATGTGAATGAACTTTTTTGCCGATGATCAGCTTTTAACCAAGTAGAAGAATTCAACTTTGAGAATCTTTATGAAGAATAAATATGTGTTATTGATTGTTGTTTTTGTTAATGTTTTATGTGTTGGTATAAAATTTTCATTTCATTCGAGCACGGTAGACCAAACTGAGCCAAAAATTTTGATACTTTTTTAGAAATTTTTTTTTATTATCTATTCCGAAAATTAAAATTTTTCAGATTTAGAGGGAGATTTCCTCAGCCCCCTAAATAATTACGACGCTGGTTACGCCAGCGGCATTCGGCTATGATGATCTTTATCTAATTACACTTTGAGCTGATTAAACGTGAATGAATAAAGCGATCTGAGCCGATTTTTTCTCTTTGCCATTGGCAAGAAAGATTCGAATTTTGGGCACGATAATGTTTTGTTTCGACTTACATTAAAAGACCAAATATTTTTCGTTAAAGGTTAAACCATGATTTTGGTGTCATTTTTCTTCTCTCACCGAGCCCTTTCTTATTGATATAGACCGTGACGGAATTGGACTTGAGGTGACGGAGATAGCACAGACAGGATTACCACGTTTAATATTTAAGGATATACAAACATTTTTCATCAAAAATCGTAATTTTCTGAGCATTTTCAGCATAAAAACGGCCATTTTCAACAAAAAAACCACATCTGCGGCGCTGTTTTTTGACTAAAACTTTAATAATTTAATAAAAAAATTTTCAAAACAACAGAAAGGGGATCAAGGCGATTTTTGGGAAAATTTTTTAAAATCATGACCCTTATGTTTTCGGTCTCCTGCGAAATTTTTTTCTGGATACGCTTCTGCACTATTTGTAACTTGTGCATTCCTAATTTGTTATTGAATGTATTTGTAATATTTCTACAAGATGAGCCAAAAAAAAATACTTTTGCGGTTTTTTTAGGCGAAAAAATTAAAAAATTTTTTTTTCAAAAATCACCTATAATCGTTTTCAAGAGTTTTCGATGCGTGCTATTGATTTCTCGCATGAAAATACTCCTTATATGTGATTTTTGAAAAATTTTCACCAAAAAACGCAAAAGTACGGTTTTTTTTGGCTCACCCTGTAATTTAGAAGAACCATCTACTTCATCGAATGTTCCTGTCGCTAATCCACTGCCAAAAATAATTAAGAAAGAGTCAAAGCCTAGAACCTCTTGGAAAGAATCTTCACCGATTAAAACAGAAACAAGATCATATTTCAATGAGCCTATTTCTCCACCTCATCAAAAGATCAAGCCGGATATTCCTTTGGTATCGAATACCTATAGAGTATGGTTTTTATTACAGAGTGAGCCAAAAAACCATACTTTTGCGTTTTTGGTGAAAAATTTTCAAAAATCTATAAGGGGTATTTTCATACGAGAAATCGATTGCACGCAAAAACCTTGAAAGAATTTTTTTTGAACATTTTTCGCCAAAAAACGCAAAAGTACACTTTTTTGGCTTATCATGTAATACATGTACATGAAAATTGACCTTTGTTTCAGGAATTGCCTGCTGAAAATTTTGCAAAGCCAGTTTCAGCTCCTAAGCCTTCAACTTCGAAAGCTAGCTTCTCTTATCGTGAAGTTCCAGAACGATCAGTTCAAGACCCTATACCGATTTTGGAAGATCGAAATGTTCCTGGCAAAAGAAGAATGGGTATTGAAGAAAAGGCCAAGAATTTGGTACAGATTGCAATGGAAGTAAGTGTTAGCACGATTTTTTAACTCAAATTCGTCTTAGGTTTACAGCTTAGCCCAGGAAAAAGAATTGTCGGTATCAGATGCGATTAAAAGCTTGTCATTTACCTTTGAACCAATGAATGTAGCTGACATAGTCGGAAATTTACTGGTCTTTTTTGAAGATTCATTTTATTTTAAGTTTGGTACGTTTTTTAGCCATAGGTTTTTGAAACTGATTTTCAACATGTTAAATATGCGAAGTTTATATTATCTGCTATGAATAATCCGTTTTTCAAAATTATACATAACCCAGTTGTTTTTTATCATAAAAATAATCCCTATTTAGAATCCATTGCCGATGTTCGAATTAAATCATCTGATAAGAAGCCAAATTCTGAGGTAAGCTCAGAAAATCTAAGCTAAATTGTTAGGTAGGGGTGGGATTTTTCCGGAAAAAATCGGTTTTCCCAGATTTTTTCGAAAAAAATCTGTAAAATCTCTTTTCACTCCGGAGAAACCTATTTACAAGCATCAAAATGTAAAAATTTCTTCCCTATAAGATTCTAGAAATCAAAATCTACAATTTTTGTGAAGATCACTTTTAGCCAAGACGTCAAAAAACTGGAGGAGAATCTTTTTTTCATGAACGAGATTATAAATATTATCATAATTTGAATTTCTCTGATTTTTATCAATTTTGTTTATTGACACGATTGATCAAACACTATAAAATTCTTTTATTTTTAGTGATTTTTCTCCAGTTTTTTGAAGTTTTGGCAAAAATTATTCACAAAAATTGTAGATCTTAATTTCTAGATTCTCATAGGGAATAAATTTTTACATTTTGGTGTTTGTAGATTTTTCTGAGGTAAAGAAGAGATTTTTTTCAGCATTTCTCTGAAAAATCCCATCTCCAAAATTAGGAGTTATTTAGGTGAAGAGGATTATTGATTCTATGGAGAATTCTAGAATAAAGGATTATCTATACCCAAATAGCCTGATTAAAGATGAGTCGATTAGAGAGGTGAAATTTATTCGATTTGATTCTCCGGATGTGCCATTTGTTTTGCATTTGAAAGATCACTTGGAGCAGCTAAGTGAGATGAAAGAGATTTTGAGGTATTTTTTTGATGCTATAAAGCTTAATAATCATGCTATCATACCACTGCCCTCTAACAAAAAAGTTTCATTTTTTATCCGATCTATTCAATTTTGATTGGGAACTATTAAAGAATTTGAGACACAAAAAATTTTTAAGTGACAACTAAAAATTCTTTCAAAGTATCGATATATGGGTAATTTTATGCGTAGAACCCAAATTTTGCTTTTTCAACTCTTGATAAAATTACCTTTACTCTATTTTGAGGCACTTAATAAAATAACTATTCATATAAAAATTACAGGGTGTATCGAAAAAAACCTGAATTTAGGCATGTGTATTGAAACGAAAATTGAACGTATACCCTGAATCAAGGAAGCATTTTCAAGCTTCGGGAATGCGTTCAATCGATTCCCCCGCATAAAATTAGCCATAGCGATCATTTTTGAAAAAAATTTCGGATCGAAAAAACATGAAAAAATCGTCTTTTTTATACACCCTGTATTATGCTTTATGTGGATCATAAGCAAAATCATTATGCCAAAATGTATATTTCATAGTCTGGTATGCGTTTTCAAAGTTTTTCGATGCGCAATCGATTTCTCGCATTTTTGAAAATTTTTTGCCAAAAAAGAATGCAAAAGTTTGGTTCTAATCCTTTAGTTCTAATCTCGATTTTTTAGTTCAATTGAGCCCCTCATTACATGTGAATTCCCTGAACCTGCTTTTGGCTATCTTGGAGAATGTTGTTTGTATACGGGTCACGAAACGATCAAACGCTGTCGAATTGTACGGCCAAAAGACGGAAGAAGATTTTTCCTTGTGGATTGTGTCGATACTGGCGAGAGACTAACAGCATCTATCAGTGACTTGCGTGCTCTTCCCGCTTCTTTGTTTCAATACCCAGCATTTGCTATTTTGGCTGAATTGGCCGACTATGAAAAATTATTAAAGGATAAAAAAATGAATGACTTGGATTATTTTGTATGTTTTCTACAGGGTGTTCCAAAAAACCCGTCATTTTTTCATTTTGAGATTCCATAAATTATATATAATCTTTTAGAACGAAAAAGTGCCCGAAGCGTTTGAGAAACTTCGTTCAGCGAACTATAGTATCAATGCCTATTTCAAGAAGCGAACCGAAGACGATGGCCGTTACATCTTCAAAGTGCAACTAGTTATCCGTGGTGAAAACCCAAGACCTACTCCTTTTTACCCTTATTTCTTTAACTAAATTTGTTATACGTGTTAAAAAATTGTTGTTAAAGGGGAGAACCATTTGTATACCAAAATCGGTTTTTATGAAGAAATTTTTTATTTTTGTTCAAAATCGAATTTTTGCCAAAAATTCGTTTTTTAATACAAAATTTCAAAAATGCATTTTTTGAATTTTTGTAAAAATTGAATTTTTAATTAAAATCGAACTTTTATTGAAAAAATTCTGATTTTTGTCAAAATCAATTTGTTGACGAATATTCAAATCTTCAAAAAAGTTCAAAAAAATTATTTGTTTGTGAATATATAAAAATAGAAAAATGCACTCTGTAAACACTTGTATGATAAAGAGTCTAAGGCAGTGGCGCAGCCAAGGGAGGCCCCGTTCCTGAAAAAATTTGAAAATTATCCTAAGGATCCCCCCTTATGCTTTTCCGATTTTGAACATTTTTAAAAAAATGTCCTTTTTTCAAAAAATGCTCATTTTTTATGATCAACTACAGTACTGCCCTGATTCAGGGAAATAAGAGTGTGTAAAAATACAAAATTTTCATATTTTCGCTTCAATATACTCTTATTTTCCTGAATCAGGGAAGCATTTGCAAGCTTAAGGAGTGCACGCAATCGATCCTTCGCATAAAATTACTCCTAGAAAAGTAATTTTTGCAAAAATTCCAAAAAAATTTTTTCTCGGAGAGATGCTGCATTTACCACTTTGTATGATTCTCTAAATAAGACTTTCGACTCTGGTGGGATCGAACTCGCACCTATAACATGAAAGTCCAACGCCCTAGCCATTATGCTATGCTCTTCGGACTTTCGGTGAAACAAGTTATAGGCTAACGTTGTTCAACATCAAACTGTCAATGATAGAACATCAAAACTTGTTCAATTCTTCAAAAAATTTTTAATCCAAATCTTCTGAGAACCTCTAGATATTTATTTATAGCCGATGAATTCACAAATTACCATCTTTTTGCAGAATTATACTCCTACTCATTTCAAATGCCATAAATCGACTCTCAATTTATGTCGCTTTATAGGATTACTTTAGCGAACTTTGAACGAATGTCTTATAAGCTCAACAATCTTCGCACGGCTGAGTTCATTTTCCATTTCGGGATGCTCAAAAATAAAAGATTAAGGAGACATTTTTTGACATGTCTTGCTTGAAACGTTTACACAGATAATTTTTCACTATTTTTTTATTTGTATGGCTTTGCATTTTTGAAGCCGTAACCCTTAATCATGCCCGTATTTAAAGGACCAGTCCAATGGGAAAAAGTTACCCATTTTTGTTGATATTCGGAAAGTTGATGAAAAATGGAGCATTTTTTGTTTTTACGGCATGTCCTGAATCGTTATAGTTTTCGAGAAAATTGAGTTTGAAATTTTGAATTTGGGTACATTTTTTCGTTGTAATACACGAACTTTTTTGAATTTTTTGCGGAAAAATCGATTTTTGTAAATTTTCATAAAATGAACATTGTTTTTGAGCTAAATGAGACGAACAAAATAACACCAAAATTATCCAATTTGAACATTATTTTGGGTTATTGAAATGAAAACATGAATCAGAATTTTCGTTTCAATAACCCAAAACAATTTTCAAATTGGATAATTTTGATATCATTTTGTTCGTCTCATTTAGCTAAAAAACAATGTTCATTTTATGAAAATTTACAAAAATCGATTTTCCGCAAAAAATTCAAAAAAGTTTGTGTATTACAACGAAAACATGTACACAAATTGAAAATTTCAAACACAATTTTCTCGAAAACTACAACGATTCAGAACATGCCGTAAAACAAAAAATGCTCCATTTTTCATCAACTTTCCGAATATCAACAAAAATGGGTAACTTTTTCCCACTGGATTGGTCCTTTAATTGGGGAATACCCACCATCGTAATCAAAAAATGATGAAAAATTTTTGTCCACCCTTATATTTTAGAAATTTGTAAAAAATCCGAATGGTTCCTCGTGATGATTTTTCACATAAAGTGATCAAATTTTCAATGTTACTTAATTTCCCCACCAGCTATTACTTCATTTTCCCACCAAATTACCTTCATTTTGACTCATCTTTAATCCCTTAGCCAATTTTGGGGCTTTCTACGAACCTTTTATGAGTTATTTCCGTCGAAAATTTCGCCTTCACAACGACAAAATGATTGACATGCAAATTTGTTTTTCTAATATGGCAACATTTGAAAATAGTTGAAGTGAATGCATGAAAAAATTTGGTTCCCAGTTTTTAAATTTTCATTAAAATTTTATTTGTCACGCATATGGGAAACAGGTAGGGTTGAACAAATTTCCGGAAATGAAAATATTTCTGAAAATGGTAACGGAATGGTTGAGAATCAGGCAACAAATTGTATGCTTCTCAATCAATAAAATTTGGCACTAGGCGTTTGATTACCGCGACGGTTACCGATTACGGTTACCGGTCAACGGTTACCGGCTTCACAAAAGAGTTTTCATGAAAAGTGATGTTCTATAAAGTTGTTCCTTAGATCATGAGAAGCAACTTTGCAGAACATTACTTTTTATGAAAACCTTTTTGTGATGAAGAAAAATCGATTGGTAACCGTTGACCGGTAACCGATGGTCGGTAACCGTTGACCGGTAACCGTAACCAAACGCCTAGTGCCTAAAATTTGATGCTTCATGACCAATCGTTTCAATAAACACGATTTTATTGAAAATCAGGCAAAGTTAGACAAGCTTTGACAGTTGGAGTTGCCTGAAGCAAGATTTACATAAGGCAAACTCTAACTTTACCTGATTTTCAATAAAATCGTGTTTATTGAAACGATTGATCGAGAATCATAAAATTTGTTGCCTGATTCAATCGTTTCCGTTATCGTAACTATTTCCGTTTTCGGAAATTTGTGCAACCTATTCTTCTCGAATTTTCGAAGTTGCTCAAAAATTGAGTCTTTGTTCAAAGTTGAAATTTTTTATCAAAATCGAATTTTGCTCAAAAATTGAATTTTGGTCGAAAAATTGAAATTTTTGCTCAAAAATTTGAATTTTTTTGTGAAAAATCGAATTTTTCCTCAAAAATCAAATTTTGGTCAAAAAATTGAATTTTTTTATATGAAAAATTGAATTTTTCTTCAAAAATCGAACTTTGCTCAAAAAAAAATTGAATTTTTTGTGAAAAATCGAATTTTTGCTCAAAAATCAAATTTAGTCAAAAAATTGAATTTTTTATATGAAAAATTGAATTTTTCCTCAAAAATCGAATTTTTTTCTCAAAAATTGAATTTTTTTAAACTTGAAAGTTTTGCTCAAAAATTGAATTTTTTTCCTCAAAATCGAATTTTGCTCTAAAGTAATCTTATATATGAATAGAATAGACTTTGATGCTTTTTGCTTTAAAAATTCTTCGATCTTCGAATGCCCCGAGTGTTCTGTTTTTGACAGCTTAGATATTCCGGGACAAAAAAAGTGAAAATCAAAAGCCAAAAATCCCCAGGACTCCTCATCGAATATGTACATGCGCAATCCTATTTTTTCAAGAGTTCCTCGGACTCACCAACATGAACGAAATTGCCGGAAAGTGCAAGAAAATTTTCCATACTTGAAGAATTTTTCTATCCATTTCTTCACGCAGTGAAAGTTCAAACAACCATTAGATAGAACTTTTTTAAGTAAGTCACATGGGTTAAAGTGGATTCGATGCTTGGTTGTTTAGAAAAAGACTATCTTTATATGGTTGAAAGTTTTTTCTAGGAAATTTTTGAAATTGGGCAAAAGTTTTCGGATCCGACCGGGATTCGAACCCTGACCAGGTTCCTGGCTACCGTCCAAGTGCACTACCATTGTGCTACCGAGACCTACAACTGATTTCCGTTAATTGGTAAATACTTGGTGGTGTATTTTCCACTACTCACACTGTGATTAACACTTGTGTGGGCGCCACCCCATTTTCCCCACGGACATTTGCCCCACGTTGTAAGTTACATGGGGCAACTGTATAACGTGGAACAAAAGTCCGTGGGGGCAAATGGGGTGGCGCCCTTGTGTGTCATCCGACCTAGATTTCCACGTTCTCGGCGTGGTTTAATCCGAGCTCCAAAATTTGCACCATTGAAAAATGCCCATTTTTTGAAAAAGTTTGTATATTGACGCGAAAATATGAGTTGCTTTAGACCAACATTGTTGCTTGTAAACCAACTTTCTATGTGCTATAAATAATCTCCTCCAGATGCTCTAGTTTTATTTATGGGCTTTTTCTTCGGCCTCCTTGAATATAAAATCACAAACCATTTTCTCGGCTTCCGGCAACCCTCTTTTCTGCTTCTTTCTTTTCTCGCCATTATTCCAATTAGAAGGGGTATCGGATTATGTTTTTCTTCGATGTTTTTTTGTGTGGCGAGACTTTTCATCATGAAAATGTCCACACGAGCTTAAGAATAAAATGAACCCCTTCTATAAATTTCCCACCATCATTAGACGTTATAGTCATCAACTCGGCTTGTGAGGATTAAAATAATGGGTTTAGACCGAAGAGTGGTTGAGAAAGTTGTTCAACCGGAAATGGCCAAAAAACGGTGATATTGGTAGAAGTTTTTTTTTCATATAGAAGCTTTTGGAGCTACTACACAATGAGGAGGGCACCCACGTGAAAAATTTTTCGATTATTTTTTCTAGAAATGACTCTTCTAGAGGTAAAAACATGCGGGGAATTCGAATTTGATGTTTTCGAAACGAAAAACACTTTCCTGATTCAGGGAAAGCCTGTTTATTGAAGCGAAAAGTCGCAAAAATGCGATTTTTTGCTTTCTAAGCTTAAGGCTGAGCGTAAGCCTAAGCATAAGGCTAAGCCTAAGGCTAAGCCTAAGGCTAAGCCTAAGGCTAAGCCTAAGGCTAAGACTAAAGCTAAGCGTAAGCCTAAGGCTAAGAGTAAGCCTAAGGCTAAGAGTAAGCCTAAGGTTAAACTTAAAGCTAAGCGTAAGCCTTAGGCTAAGCCAAGGCTTACGCTTAGCTTTAGGTTTAGCCTTAGGCTAAGCCTAAGTTAGGCTTAGGCTAAGCCTAAGCCTAAGTATAAAGCTAAGAGTAAGCCTAAGGCTAAGAGTAAGCCTAAGGCTAAGCCTATGTCTAAGCCTAAGGCTAAACCTAAAGCTAAGCATAAGCCTAAGCCTAGAGTGACCCCCCCCCCTTATTGTGTAGTTCTCCAAAATTTCTTATTTTTGTTAATTAAACCAAGCTTTTTTTCCAATTTTCCGACCATACGTTAGCGGGTTTAAAGAATTTTTCTATTTCCGAAAAGTACGTAATTTTCGTCAGGTGCTTGCTGCTCTTACGATCTTACGGCTAGATTAAATTTCGTAGATAATATACCTCGAAAAACTTATGTTTTACATTACTACTTACAATTTTTGAAACGTGATATTTTGCATTTTTTGTTGTGTTAAAAGCTATATGACGCTTGTGACATTTTTTAATTGTCGAGAGACCTCGAGATAGGCTCAAAAATCTGCGTTCGGATATGGTTATAGTCTAGACTTGAAAGTTTAATAGGTTGTCTGGAAAATAAGGAACAAAATTTTTATTGATAAAAGGCGTGTTAATAAGGTGTTAATAAGGACTTAGATCCCAAGACCAGTCTGGTCGGAAAAAAGTTGTCAATTTTTTTCATATTAGGAAAGTTCATGAAAAATCATATTAGGAAAGTTTCATGAAACATTTTTTGTTTTTATAGTAAATCTTGAATCGTTGTAGTTTTTGAGAGAATTGCGTTTGAAGTTGGTGAAATTTGCAATCTGTGTATTACAACGAAAACATGTATCTGATAGTTTTTCCCTGAATCAACAAAATCTGTATATTGGAAAGAAAATAATTCAAAATTCTTGTACATTTAGGAAAAATAAATACAGCATTTTTTATAGCGCGATAAGACGAATAAAATGACACCAAAATTATCCAATTTGAAAATTGTTTTGGGTTATTGAAGCGAAAACCCTGAATCAGGGTTTTCGTTTTAATAAAAAAATTGGATAATTTTGGTGTCATTTTATTCGTCTCGCCGAGTTATATAAAAATGACGAATGTTTTTTAGTGAAAATTTTAAAAATCGGTGTGAAAATTGATTATAATTTTCGTTTCAATACACAGATCAAATTCAAATGGTCTCAATCTCTTCGCTTCAATACACAAACTCGTTTAAATTTTTCATCCAATTTTGTTTTGGAAATATCTCCGAAGCACACGTGAGTTGCGGGGTGTTGTGACAACAGGGCAGGGTCGGAGGGTTGTCCCGAGGGGTCAAGGGGGTCATACCGAGGGGTCGAGAGGGTTGTGCCGGGGGAGGGGGGGGTGATTTTATTATTTTGGTCTGTCGTTACGACAGACTAGGATTGTGGGGTTGTGCTGGGGCCAAGAGGGTTGTGCTTTAAAAAAAAATTACGACAGACCACGCGCTCACGTGTGCTCCGAAGGGTTAACGATTTGGAATTTGCTTCCAACGCAAAAGTTGATCGCCCTAACTTGAACTTTAAAAAAAGCTTCCCTGATTCAGGGAAGGCTTGTGTATTGAAGCGAAAAGCCGCAAAAATCGTATTTAGTAGTTTTTTGAAAAAGATTACAGGGTGTATAAAAAACCGGAATTTGGGCGATTTTCTCATGTTTTTTCGACCCGGAATTTTTTTCAAAAATCACCCTATTAGAATTTATTTTATGCGGGAATCGATTGTGCGCATTCCCAAAGCTTGAAAATGCTTTCTTGATCCTGATTCAGGGGAATTAGTACATGTTCAATTTTCGCTTCAATACAAAACACTCATTTTCCTGAATCAGGTGTAAAAAATTCTGTTCAAAACTGGCTAAACTAGTGCAAAGAACGTTGAAAATCTCCGAAGTAGAAAACTTTTCTATTCATTTTTTTTCAAACTTTACACATGAATTTTTCCGTTTTTTTATAAACGAACTTTCAAATTTCTTCCGGCTCAGTTGTGCTCTCGCCGGTGATCTTTGTCAGACCAAAAAGCTACGCAAGAACTCCACAAAAAGGAACCCCTCCTAGCTTGACTGCTGATGGCCAACGTGTGTGTGTATGCTAATCATAGGGAATGTCGTCATACTGTCAAAAAGAAAGAACGAAATAAAACCCGCATAACAATTGTCGCCTGCATTGAGGATATAGATTTGTCGAAATTTAGAAAAATGCGTAGTGTATACGGATATTGTGATTTGCAAGTAATCGTCACAAGCACTTATAGTCCGTTTCAATCAACACATTTTACCCCGCGGAGATCGAACCTGCGTGGGTCCAACTTTGCTTAACTTGCCAGATCGGATGATCGCCTTACTTATCCACTAAGCTATGTGATCAGCACTTTTTATTCTCTCTCGCTGAAACAGACTTTAACTAATCCTGATTTTTCCGCCATACGACCACGTAGGGATGCACTAAAAAAGATATATAAGGATCCATATTTCTTTTCGTTTCAATGTACACTCCTTACCTGGGACAAAATTTTTTAAAAGGTTGATTGAAACGGACTATATAGCAACTCTGGTTGCACTTTTTGTGGTGTGAAGATTTTTTGCTCACTTGCCAACTTTGTGCTTTGATTAGCTAGATTTGTATTCTATGACGCCCTTCGCCTAAGCCCTTTAATCCCCCGAAATTGTTCTTGGTTTCATTTTTCTTTAAACCCTTGTTAACAAACCTTCAGTCTCTTGCATTTTCAATCTCTAGTACAGGGTGGGCCCAAAAAATCTAAAAAATTTTTTTTCTAAAAATGAGCCCTCTAGGGGTAATTTTATGCGGGAAGAATCGATTGCGCGCATTCCCGGAGCGTGACAACGTTTCCCTGACCCTGATTCAGGGTCAGTGTATTGAAGCGAAAATACAAATTTATTAGTTTTTTATATGAAAATATTCGTTTCTGGGGTTTTCGATGTGGAGAATCGACTGCGCGCATTTCCAGAGCATGAAAACGCTTCCCTGATTCAGGGAAAACTTGGTTTTGAAGCGAAAATGGTTATTTTTGTTTTTCGCATTTTTTATCTGAAACTCACTCTTCTAGGGCTAATGCGAAAAAATTTGTAAATAACCATTTTCGCTTCAAAACTAATTTTTCCCTGAATCAGGGAGCAATTTTTCCCCGAACCTTTTTCGTAAGTTCAAAAACCACTCGAGGACGTATGTTTAACATCAAAGTCTCTTTCCCTCTTTCCCAACTTTAATTTCGCCTATTTGCACTCATTTTGGGGGTATTTCAATTAAAAATGCTTCAACCTTTTTTTCCCAACAACTCTCATCGTTAATGGATGCTTCAACCAAACCCGACACGGGTGATCGATGTTTTCTCATTCTCAGCATTTCCTGTCTTGGAAAAATTTTTTTGCTTGAAAATTAAATTTTAAATTGCAACAAAATTCTTTGATCGTTGACTTTTCACACTTTTAGCTTTTTGAGTTTTATGGGTCGTCGCCTTTTAATTATAGGCTTAGCGCACAATCCATCAATATTCCCTCTATCCTTAAAGGACCAGTCCGGCCGGGAAAAAAGTTGCCATTTGTTATAGAAATTCGAAAAATTCATTCAAAATGGAGCATTTTTTGTTTTTACGGCATGTAATGAATCGCTAACGGTTTCGAGATAATTGCGTGAGAAGTTGGTGAAATTTGAAATCTGTGTATTACAACGAAAACTTGGTCGGAAAAAAGTTGTCGTTTTATGGAAATTCGAAAAATAGCATTTTTTGTTTTTACAGTAAATTCTGAATCGCTTTCGTTGTCGAGATAATCGCGTATGAAGTTTGCGATTTTTTGAAAATTCTGTGTATTACAACGAAAACATGTACCTGATAATTTTTTCCCTGAATCAATAAAAGTCTGTATATTGAGAAGAAAATGGTTCAAATTCCTTGAACATTTAGAAAAAATACAGCATTTTTTGTAGCTCGACGAGACGAACAAAATGATACCAAAATTATCCAATTTGAAAATTATTTTGGGTTATTGAAACGAAACCCCTGATCCATGTTTTCGTTTCAATAACCCAAAACAATTTTCAAATTGGATAATTTTGGTGTCATTTTGTTTGTCTCATTTAGCTATAAAAAGTTTGTGTATTACAACGAAAACATGTGTACCCAAATTCAAAATTTCAAACGCAATTTCCTCGAAAACTACAACGATTCAGAGCATGCTTAAAAACAAAAAATGCTCCATTTTTCATAAATTTTTATAAAAAATGGCAATTTTTTTCCCACTGGACTGGTCTTTTAACTGTGCCATATGTTTATGGAAGTGTTCAAAACGGACTTAAATTTTTTTTTCGTCATAGACTTAAACTATAGTAGCCCATTTTGTTCATTTGTTTATGCTAGACAATTTCAACATTTGTT
>OZJO01022258.1:0-18587 GCA_900406225.1 Acrobeloides nanus | reverse complement strand
CAAAAGTGACACCATGTCTCCAAAAGTGACACCATGTCTCCAAAAGTGACAAATATGCTAACACGTCAGAAAATGATTTTAGCGATGAAATGTTAGAATTAGATAATTTCTGACGTATTAGCATATTTGTCACTTTTGGAGACATGGTGTCACTTTTGGAGACATGCGTCACTTTTGGTGACATGCGTCACTTTTGGTGACAAGTAAAAAATTGATGTCATCTAGATAAAAAGCCTTAGGACGTTGTAAATAACACAAAAATAAAATGAATTTTTTAAATTTCGCGAAAAAAAGTTTGTCTCCAAAAGTGACATTGTGTCACTTTTAGAGACACTTTTGTCACTTTTTGCCGAATCCAAGTTCAGAATCAGACATCCGAGTCAGAAACTAGCGTCTGATTCACAATAAGACGAAATTCAAAAAAATTCACAGACACAGCATATAATTTAGATACAACTTCCCTCTCTAACGGCTTAGTGATCGGTTTATTTGCAGTGGGATGCCTTTTTATAGCAATTTTGGTCAAAGTAGTTTGTCATTTCACTCTCAAACAAGAAAAGGATAGTCATCATGAGTAATATATTTACATTTAATTCATGTAATGATAAAAATTTTAGCTATGATCTAGTCCGGGGTGCTTCGAAAACTAGTAGAGCGAGTAAGTTTTTACTGATCCAGGGGTGGACCGTCGACAGAGAATGATTTCAGCTTCAGAACGAAAACTGCTGAGCTGAAATAGGCTTTGGCAATAGAATGCATAGAAACAAATTCGGAGAGGAACCGAAAAAATCATAAAGGTCTCCGGACGAAAATCATAAGTGGAGACCAGGATGCGCCTTGTGTTCATCCGGATGAACAACGGACAAATACCTTGACGGACAAGGCTTCTCCGCGAACAAGTCGGACAACTAATGGGACGGACAAGGCTTGTCCGCGATCAAGACGGACATCGAGTGGAACGGACAAGGGTTGTCCGCGGTCAAAACAAGGGTAACCCTGTCCGTCACATCTTGACAGCGGACAACCCTTGTCCGTCCCACTCAATGTCCGTCTTGACCGCGGACAAGCCTTGTCCTTCCCATTAGTTGTCCGACTTGTTCGCGGACAAACCTTGTCTGTCCTATGGTTGTCCGTGTTGTCCGCGGACAAGCCTTGTCCGTCCCATTAGTTGTCCGGCCGTTATAAATCGCATGTCCGGACACGGATATCCTTCTGTTGTCCGGACCAAGGGCGCATCCCTGGTGGAGACCCTTATGTTTTTTTAAACTTAGGCTTATGCTTAATCTTAGACCTAGGCTTAGGCTTAAGCCTAGGCTTAAGGTTAAGCTTAAGCCTAGGCCTAAGCTTAAGCCTATGACTAGACCTATACTTTAAGCCTAAGCCGAAAATAAACTGTCTAAAATTCATCGTTGGAAGACCTTGACCCCGGCACCAAATTTTGAATTTTGCCTCTAAAATTCACTTTTGCTCCTGATTATGCTACTCGTCTTCGAGACCATCGTTTTTAGGTCCCTGTTTTATGTGAAATTCAAAAATTTAGGCGGTGTTTCTTCAATCCTAGAACTAGCAGAAGCCAATTCACTAATTCCACCAACTCCAGAACCAGATGTGTTTTTCAAACTCAGGCAAATCTTAAAAGAAGTGAACGTCAATCGATTACATTTCCCTGGCCACGAAGGAGAATATGACTTCAGCATCAACGACTTGCATTTCATGGGAGTGATTGAAAGTAAGAAAATCCTCCAATTTTCCACCAAATCATCTAATTTCAGCCACCGAAGAAAATGTCGTCAAAAAATACCATCATAAATACTCCCGTCGGAACATGGCCGTCAAAATCCTGCGAATACCCTTGAGCAAAACCGAAATTTTCGATTTGAATAGTTATGTAGAGCTGCTGAAAAAAGAGGTCACCACCGTGAAAGTCATTTCTTATTGCTCGAACATTGCGAATTTTTATGGGGTGTCTTTACTAGATGGAGAGATCTTGTTCTGTATGGAATTGATGGATTGGTCATTGAAGGAGTTATATAAGAAGGTGCATAGGAATGGAACAATTTTTCCCGAAGAGTTACTAGGTTATGTGATCGTAGCGAGTTTGGATGCGTTGATTTTTTGTAAGAATCATGGGATTGTTCGATTTGATGTGAAGCCGACAACGATTTTGGTGAATCGGAGGTAAGTGTTAGTCAACTTGGGAACCACAAGGTCTGCTACAAAAATTTTTCACCGAAACCAAGCGTAAGCGATAGGGGCAGCTCAAAACGGTATGTCAAAATTTTGGTCTCATAGGTAGTTTTCATCGTAAAGTTATGATGCAAAAACAAATCGACGCAACAGGGAGTCGAACCCGTGCCATTTAGCTGCAAAGATGGGAACACATCCACTGCACTATTGATACTTGTTTTCAAGATAAACAAACTTTTGATATAAAAGTTAAAAAATGTTTAAATACGATTTTTATTAAAAATATTTTTTTACTCAAAAAACTACTTTTATATCAAAAGTTTGTTTTCATGAAAATAAGTAACAATGGTGCAGTGGATGATTTACTGTCTTTGGAGTTAAATGGCATGGGTTCGACTCCCTGCTGAGTCGGTTTGTTTTTGCATCATAACTTAATTTTTTTATCTCAATGGGACCAAAATTTTGACATATTACACCGTTTTGAGTTGCCCCCTATTGTTTACGCTGGTTTTCGGTGAAAAATTTTTGTGGCAGACCTTGCGGTTCTCTTGTTAGTTGCCCTACAAGAGTGAGAAGGGAGAAAACTATTCACCTTTAGGTGATCCTGTTCCCTGACCAATCATTTTTAGAGGAACCATAAAGCTATGTGATTTCGCTGGCTCTCGTCTCCATGATGCTCCTCTAAGCACATGGATTTATTGGCCACCTGAATTTTTCCTCAACTTCAATGCAAATTCCGAAGAACACGTTAGTGTATGGAGCCTAGGCATCTCTTTACTTGAAGCCTCCCTCGGTCATCTCCCTTTCACCAATTTTCACTCCATACACTCTCCAAATTCGAAATTCATCCCAGAATTTATCATGAAAACAAATTTTGAAGACGTCGTGAACACACACATAAAAGAAAATTATTCATTATCATTGTGTGAATTTTTGAAGACTTGTTTGAAGGAGGTAGAAAAGAGGCCGAAGGTTGACAAGTTAACGAATACGGTGATGTATAGATTGTATACGCAGACATTTTCGAAAGAGGCGGTGGCCAAGTTGTTAACGAGATTTATGGTAAGAGAGGTTTGGATGATGTAATCTTTTGTTTTAGGATTTTGAGCATCATCATGGTGTGGTTTCAACGAGTACCAAAGAATTTTTGAAGCAGATTTTATAAAAATGATCATTTTAAAGGGGGGTAAACTTTGCAGCAGCACTTCCGAAAAATTTTTTTTTGAATTTGTGCAAAAATGACTTTTCTAGGGATAATTTTATGCGAAAAATCCCTGAATCAGGGTCAAGAAAGCATTTTCAAGCTTTGAAAATGCGCGCAATCGATTTTTCGCATAATATTACCCCTAGAACGGTGTTTTTAGAAGAAAAATCTAAAATTTTCATATTTTCGCTTCAATACACACTCTTATTTCTCTGAATCAGAGTCAAGGAAACATTTTCAAGCTTCGAGGATGCGCGCAATCGATTTTTCGCATAAAATTACTCCTAGAAAAGTTATTTTTGCAAAAATTCAAAAAAATTTTTTTTTGAGAGTGCTGCTGCAAAGTTTACCTCCTTTATGATACTAGTTTATAATGTTTTTTAATTGGGCAGCATCGAATTCTTATTTAGATCCTCTGAAAAAATTTGTTTTAAAAAGTACACCTTTTTCTAAGACTAAAAATACAAGTTAAGGGTCATCCAGATATTACGTAATCAACTTTTGGGTGGTTTACCCCCCCCCCCCAATTAGTGGAGGCCCTGAGTTAGGAACACGTAGTACAAGTTTCAAGTTGCCCGACATGAGTGAATGCAGCTTATCTCTACTTGGTACTTCAAATCTTGCTTATGTGACGGTTAGTATCTATACAAAGACAACGTGTCTACTAGAAAGATCAATTTTGCTTGTCTATTTTGCTATAAGATCCCAATACTGCCAGTATGAGGTAGAGAAAAGGCTCATAATACGTGCCCACTAGATGGGTTCCTTTCGGCTCTTATAATTCATCACATTGTAACAATGGACTTTGCAAGCATGACAATTGCAGCACCCAAGATTCCGAGGTGAGTTCCGAGCCCAGAACCAAAAATAGACTCTGTGTTCATGGGTTCAAACCGAATGGATTCTTCTTTCTGGGTTCGGGACATAGAAGGACAATGTTTTATGTTATTGAAACGAAAACCCTGATTTCATGCTTTCGTTTCAATAATCCAAAACATTGTTCAAATTCAATCATTTTTGTGTCATTTGATTCGTCTCGGCGAGATATAAAAAATGCTGTATTTATTTTCTTCCCAAATGTTCAAGGATTTTGAATTTTATGTTTTATTCAATCGTTTTAATAAACAATCTGATTGGTGCCTGAGTAAGGCAAATTTGAAGATTTTTTCACAATTTTGTTTCGCTCATAACTTGTAGCCGTTAGATTTTCAAGTAGTGTCTTAAAAGCAAAAAATTCTCAAAATTTAGTGCTCTATCACTTGGCATCAACTCATCAAAAGTAGACTGGTCCTTTAAGATGTTTTGCGCTTATGAGAGTTTAGAATTCCTTGAAAAATTTCCTGTAAAATTTTTTGAATTTTCTTAGATGAAGGACTTTGAATTATTTTGAACATATGAGATTTAGGAATTCCTTGTAAAATCTTCTACCTTCTTGGATTTCCTTCAATTAGAAGCTTTCTTTTTTTCTCTTGTTAGAAATGCTTTTACATGAATGCCTTTGATGAACTTTATTAAATTATAAAAAATAAAAAGTCACGCTTCCCTGACCCTAATAGGGAAATAGATGTATGTATTGAAGCGAAAATCGAAAAATCTTGAAATTTCTCCCTCAAAATCATATTTCTGGGGGTAATTTCATGCGGGGAATCGATTGCGCGCATTCCCCAATCTTGAAAATGCTTCCTTGATCTTGATTTAAGGAAATAAGAGTGTATATTGAAGCGAAAATCGAACATGTACTAATTTCCCTGAATCAGAGAAGCATTTTCAAGCCTCGGGAATACGCGCAGTCGATTCCTCGCATAAAATTAGGCTAATAGGGCCATTTTTGGTCAAAAAATTCGAAAAAACATGAAAAAATCGCCCAAATTCCGGTTTTTTCGATACACCCCGTATATCATTTATCACAAGAATCCTATTTACTTATTTTTTCAATCAATTAAGCTACAGTTGTTATCATAATAGTGTTTTATTGCAATACATGAACTGTCGTGGTCGATTTTCTCCTCCATCTGACGATTTGCCACAAATTTATCACAATCTTTTCCAGCGTTTTTCTATACGATTTAAAAAGAAACAACGTTATCAGCGTATCTATTATAACAAAAAAAATATACATAGGATTTTGTAGAATTACAACGACTGCATATAAAGTATGTAAATTTTCGTGGAAAACATCTCCAAAAAGCATATATAATCGATAAAATTGAATATAGAAAACTGCGAATAGGTGAACTGAAATAAAAGAAGCTTGAAAAAGGCATATAAAAGCGGATCTATTCAAATGTGTTAATGTATTAGCTGAAGAATTTTGTCCTACTAGTTTTCTCATTTTCCTAATTTTTAAGAAAACTAGAAATGAACATCCAAAAGTCAACATTAACATAACAAGATCAACTATAGGCATTATTAAAGGAACATCATTTTGATAGTAAATAAAAATGAGAGTAAGAAAGAATAAATCATAGCTCAAAATCCATGAGAACAAAAAAATTTTCTTTCTAAATAGTTTCTCATAATGTTTTTCGAAATAGAGGTAGAAAAATCGCGTGAACGCAAGAGGAAATATTGAAATCATCGATAAATCCATGAAAAAAGTTATCAAATATGGTAAAAAAAAGTTGTCTTCAAAAATTTTCATTAGCTCCCAGCTGATCCCAAGGATGAGATTGAGAATAGCCGTATGAAACACACACCAATGAACGTCTTCGTTTTCTTTTCCGAATAAAGTGATCAGAATTAGAATTATAACAGGGATATGCATGGTATGTAAAAGAATACTGAGTAGTGAAGGTTCAATAGTGGAAAGAGCATCGCATATGTCGTCATAATGTTTGATACTTATATTATAATTAGGACCATCCAAAGTTAAACACAACATTAAAGCAAGAATTTTAGGATAAAGTTATGTGTTTAACCAAAAGATAGAACAAGAACAATGGCGTTTTGAGTAATTAAAGCCTCTATGAGATACAATAGAGATAGATTTGGAATTAAAATTTGTCATGCGTAAACTTTTCTCGCTTCATTTAAGCAAACTAATCGCCTTCAGGAAGATGAGATCGAATATTAGCAAATATAGAGAATTAGAAATCAAAATCGCTCCACCCAGGTTCATTTGGATCATGTTCAGTTGGCCTTTCTTGCAAAGTTTCTTCGTCTAGATGCGTTTCATAGTCCATACAGCCGTATTGAATTGATTGCATTGTATTTTTCGAGATGGTCCGGGTTCGTCGATTTCCACTTCTGCTTGATATGATTCGGATTCGTCACTTTTCATTTCATCTATAAGAATAAAGGATTGGCACTAAAAGCTGTCAAACTTCATCAAAAATAAAAAATTACCTGCGACTTAGCCGTTGTATGTACTGGACGACACAGCAGGTTGGAAACACTACAGGGTGCCTAAAAAAACGAGAATTTTGCCAATCTTTGGGGGCATTTTTTGTGAAATTTTTTTTCTAAAAACATCATTTCTAGGGGTAAAAATGACTGAAAAACACGAATCCGGTGTCCAAAAAATTTTTTGACCCCAAAAAATCCCCTAAAATAGCAAAAAAACGTGTTTTTTAAGCCCATATCTTAGAAAAATCACGTTTTTTTGCTACTTTAGGGGGTTTTTTGGGGTCATAAAATTTTTTGGGCGCCGGATTCGTGTTTTTCAGTCGTTTTTACCCCTAGAAATGATGTTTTTAGAAAAAAATTTTTCTCAAAAAAATGCCCCCAAAAATTGGCAAAATTCTCGTTTTTTTGGGGGCACCCTGTATACTTTCGATGATTGCTCGACAACCATAAAAGATTTTTTGATGCGGTTTTTTTGGGTTGTTGTTCATGCGCTCTACAACACAAGTCAGCATAGATTTCATCAAAATTCGCGAGACGAATAAAATGACACCAAAACTATTGAGTTTCAGGGTTTTCGTTTCAATAACCCAAAACATTTTCAAAACTCAATAATTTTGGTGTCATATTATTCATATCGTCGAGCTATAATAAATGTCGCCTTTCTGTTTTAAATAAATCTAATAATTTTTTTAGCAAATTTAAAAAAATAATTTCAAGTGCAGGCTCTTCGTTTCAATGTTTAAGCTGGTTTGAAAATTTTGTTCACAATTTTGTTTCGCTCATAACTTTTTACGGTTAGATTGTCAAGTAGTGCGGTAAAAGCAAAAAATGCTCAAAATTTTGTGCTCTATAAGATGGCATCAAGTCCCCAAAAGTAGGACTGGTTCTTTAATATAGTTGCACTTTGTGCAAAATAAACTACATCAATATGTAGACACACTTTTGATGTTTTCTTCTTTAATTACCAAAAATTATGAGACTGCCTCTGATTTTTCTCGCTCATCTTTTATGAATAACTTTTAATTAAGTAATTAAATTTTCTTATTGGTTTGCACTTATCAAAACTTCTATTTTACAGGGTGTCCCAAAAAAAGTAGAATTTTGAAATTTTTTAAAGTCCTAAAAACACGTTTTTGGCCATTTTAAGGGGTTTTTATGGGTCAAAAAAATTTTTGGACGTCGGATTCGTGTTTTTCAGCTATTTTTACCCCTAGAAATGACATTTTTAGAAAAAAATTTTCGAAAAATTGACCTCACAAAATTTCAAAATTCTACTTTTTTGGGACACCCTGTATATAAAAGAGTTCAATTTTTGAAATTGAATTATGAAAAATTGAAAAAAAATCATCAAAAATTTATTCCGATTTTTTTCGTTGACTTATCTTTATGAATAATTTTTAATTAACTAATTCAATTTTCTTATTTGCCCTTATGATCAAAACATTTTCTATTTTATATAAAAGTCATAAATTTTTGAAATTGAATTATGTTTGTAAAAATCAGAAAATGTTTGGACTACAAGTTTGTGCAATTTTAGTGATTTTTTGCCTATGGCTGATATATTATGTCAAAAGAATAAACAAATATCCCAAAGGTCCAATACCATTACCGGTTATCGGGAATTTGTTGCAGGTAGGAGCAGTGGCGAGCCCTGGGAGGGGGGACCGTTCGCTGTAGGACTGTTTTTTGACGAATTTTTCAATTTTTTTGCGAATTTTCAATTTTGACGAATTTTCAATTTTTGGCTAATTTTTCAATTTTTTACGAATTTTCAATTTTGACGAATTTTTCGTTTTTTGACGAATCTTCAATTTTTAGCGAATTTTTCAATTTTTGATGAATTTTTCAACACGCTTTTTTACAAAGATTTTAAATTTTACATAAAAAAGCAATTACCACATTTTATTTGTCTCTATAAGACGAATAAAATGACACAAAAATGATCCATTTTGGAGACCAAATTGGGATATTGAAACGAAAATTTTTTTAAATCTTTGTAAAAATAGTTTCGAAAAGCGTATGTCGAAAATTTCCTACAACCTTTTTTTAGTAACAGTTAATAAAAATGTACTATTTGCAGATAGATAAGCGAAGCCCTCATAAAAGCATGGTCAAGTGGTCGAAAAAGTACGGTCCCATTTTTACCGTTTGGATGCCAAAGCCTAGTATAGTAATCGCCGATATGGAATTGCTAAAAATTGCACTTAAAGATCGGGGTGTGACTGATTTTTGGGAATTACTACACAATACGGGGGGCCACCCACGTGAAAAAATTTTCTGGAAATGATAGGGGTAGAAACATGTGGGGAATCCGAATTTGACATTTTTGAAGCAAAAAAACATTTCCCTGATTCAGGGAGTACCTGTATATTGAAGCGAAAAGTCGAAAAATCACATTTTTCCGACTTTTCACTTCAATACACAGGCCTTTCCTGAATCAAGGAAGCATTTTTTTCTCCGTAAATGTCAAATTCGGATTTCCCGCATGATTTTACCCTTAGAGATTTCATTTCCATAAAAAATTTTTCGAAAATTTTTTCACGTGGGTGCCCCCCTCTTTTATTGTATAGTAGCTTCGATTTTTGAAAAATTTATTGATAAAATAGTTTTTAGCCGAATGCTTTTCCGGTCGACCACAGAGTTTTCTCTATGGCATTTTCACCGGACATAAACCTAATGGTGATGGGATAGTTCTATGCCAAGGCGAGAAATGGCTAGCACAGAGAAGATTTGCTCTGAAAACGTTCAGAAATTTTGGCATGGGTGGAAATCGTATGGAGACTCTCATAAATTTTCACACAAATAGGTTTATGAAACAGCTAGCTGATTGTATTCCACCAAATAGATTTGCTACTGTAAGAAAAAAACGGTTCTAGGATTTTTCGAGAAACTCTTTCCGAGAAACGCTTGTCGAGCCGAAAAGCGGACTTTTCGAAACTAGAACGAATTTTGACAAATTTTTCGAATTTTGACGAATTTTTCGAATTTTGACGAATTTTTCAATTTTTGACGAATTTTTTCGAATTTTTCGATTTTTGATGAATTTTTCGATTCTTGATGAATTTTTCGATTTTTGTTCAATTTTTATCACATTTTTCAATTTTTAACGAATTTTTCAATTTTCGTTGTAATAATCAAACTTTTTTGAATTTTTTGCTTTAAAATCGTGAAAAAATAGCATGAATCGACAGAGAATTTTATGCTGAACAACTTTGCTAATTGAAGTTTGCGTAAAAAATTATTTTCTCCGATCAAAAATGCAAAATAAGTTTAAATTTTTGTATATTGAAACGAAAAGCCTGCATGAATTTCAACTTATTTTGCATTTTCGATCGGAGAAAATAATTTTTTACGCAAACTTCAATTAGCAAAGTTGTTCAGCATAAAATTCTCGGTCGATTCATGCTATTTTTTCACCATTTTTCCGCAAGAAATTCAAAAAGGTTTGATTATTACAACGAAAACATGTACACGAATTCATATTTTCAAATGCAATTATCTCGAAAACTACAACGATTCAGAAGATGCCGTAAAAACAAAAAATGCTCCATTTTTCATGATCTTTCCGAATATATCATTTTTTTCCATATGATTGTAACTGACTTGACTGGTCCTTGAATAATTGAATCAATCATTTCATTTTCTATACAAACTTATAAATTTTTTTTTGAGGGAGTCGTTTTGGACATCCATTATCAGCTGGCATTTTGTCTAGGAAATATTATTAACGATTTGATCATGGGTCGACATTATGAATATGGTGATGCTGAGTTTGCGAAGTTCAGGGAACTTATTGACAATACTCTTAAAGGAGTTAGATTTTTTAACATAGGATCAGAGGGGTGAAAACTTTTTAAAGGGGGGGGGGGTAAGAATTAGGGACTAATTTCTGAAAATTTTTTTGTCAAACCAGCCTATATAGGCCTAAAATCATGCGAAAAATCGATTGCGCATCCCCGAAGCGTGAAAATGCTTGACCCTGATTCAGGAAAATAGATGTGTGTATTGAAGCGAAAATTGAAAAATTTTGGAATTTCTCCCTTAAAATCATATTTCTGGGGGTAATTTCATGCGGGGAATCGATTGCGCGCATTCCCCAATCTATCAAACTCTTCCTTGACCCTAATTCAGGAAAATAAGAGTGTGTATTGAAGCGAAAATCCAACATGTACTAATTCCCCTGAATCAGGGAAGCGTTTTCAAGCTTCGGAAATGCGCGCAATCGATTCCCCGCATGAAATTTCCCCCAGAAATATGATTTTGAAGGAGAAATTTCAAAATTTTTCGATTTTCGCTTCAATACACACATCTATTTCCCTGAATCAGGATCAAGGAAGCATTTTCACACTTCGGGAATGCGCGCAATCGATTTTTCGCATGATTTTAGGCCTATATAGACTGTTTTGGGAAAAAAAATTTTTAGAGATTAGTCCCTAATTCTTATCACCTCCCCTGAGACGGGGGGCTAGCAACAATAAGATTTTCTTTCAGCAAAAAATTTTAGGTTGCTAGTTTTTCAATGTTCTTTATTGACTCCTACCCCTGGCTACGATTTATCTGTCCACGTTATTATAGCTATTGCCGCGACGGGTTTGAGATACAAAAATTTTTCTTGGATGAAATTGATCGGCATGAAACAACTATGGACTATAACAAAGAGCCAGAAAATTTCATCGATGCATATTTGAGGGATATGATGGAAACTGGGGATGAGAATTTATCGTAAGTTGAACAATTTTTCCACTACAGGGTGGCTAAAAAAAGGAATTTTCCTCGAATAAAATTACCCCAGATGGATGCTTTATGGGTGAAAATAGAAATTTTTTTGATTTTCGTCTCACTGAAATCCATTCCCTGAATCAGGGTCAAGGAAGCGTTTATGCTTCGGAAATGCGCGCAATCGATTTCTGCATAGGAACTTATGCACTTCGGCCCCCCAAATTTGAGGGGGGAAGTGCACTGATCAGTTCAGTTCGACTCCCCCCCCCCCAAATTCGCATAAATCAAACATTT
The DNA here is from genome assembly GCA_900406225.1 of Acrobeloides nanus. Classification (NCBI taxonomy): domain Eukaryota; kingdom Metazoa; phylum Nematoda; class Chromadorea; order Rhabditida; family Cephalobidae; genus Acrobeloides; species Acrobeloides nanus. Next base: position 6,838 of record OZJO01022258.1, on the reverse strand, counting down.
TGGGGGGCTGAACTGCGGGACAAAAAATTTTGTGGCCCCAAAAATGCACTTTTTTTACTTATTCTATATATTTTTTTCTCAGAAAACTGACCCTAGCTCTAAATTCCGGCGATCTGTGGACTGGTGGATTGGAGACTGCTGTAACAACCATTTATTGGGGTATCATATATTTGATTCATTATCCGGAAATTCAACGGCAGCTTCAACAAGAGATTGATTTGGTGTTAGACACCTCACCGGTTTCAACAGCGAAGCGAAACGAGATGCCATATATGAGAGCTACTTTGGATGAGCTTCAGAGGTTGGCTAACATTTTACCATGGCATATTCCACATGAAGTTAATGAGGAGGTATATTTTGAAAGTCAAAATTGGAAATAAAAATTCGTCAAAAATAAAAAATTTGTCAAAAATTGAAAAATTGATCAAAAATTGAAAAATTAAACAGTCTCAAACCTCAACCCAATATTTGATGTTTTGTTGAAAAAATTTTAAAATATTGGTATAACTAATTTTTTGTGTTACCCTAATTTCAGGTAATCCTAGCTGGCTTCAAAATCCCGAAAGGCACAACCATCATGCCACAAATAGGTGCCATCTTTTTCGACCCAGAAATTTTTCCCGATCCAAACCTTTTTGAGCCACGGCGTTTTCTCGATCAAGAGGGAAGATACGTCCGCTCTGAATATCTGGCACCGTTTGGCTTAGGAAAAAGATCTTGCATAGGAGAAGGGCTAGCCAAAATGGAACTGTTTATTATCTTTACATCGTTGTTGCAAAATTTTAGCTTTGAAGCTGAAGATAGGGGTATATCCAAAATTTTGGCATAGACTCGAATGAAACGAAAATTTTGAAACGATACGAATGAAACGATGTCATTTCCAGACGGCATCCGGAAACGGATTTGAATTTGCCTGAACATTGACACGAAAAACCTGAATTTGGTTTCGTTCCATTATATCGTTTCATTCATATCGTTCCATCCTCTTCGTTCCATTAGAGCCTATGCCAAAATTTTTAAAGATGAGGTTATACTCGCGAATTTTAGAGCATAAGCCATCATTGGAAAGAAATCCTGGTATGACATCGGTGCCCACAAGATTCAAATGCCGTATTCGAAGGAGGCGTGCCGAATTAGTCACAAGTGAACACGAGTCCAGCAAAGATCAAGCTGAATAAGATATTCATTTTTTTGTTTGTTTAAAAAAATTACAGGATCTCTAAATTTTTCAAGTTTTTAAATTTTCATCAAAATAACTCTATCTGGGATTTTTCTATGCGATAAATCGATTGCGCACATTGCCGTACCTTGAAAAGGCTTCCCTGACCCTGATTCAGGGATGAAATGTGTGTATTGAAGTGAAAATAGGCTAATACAAGGACAGGGAAGCGTGTTCAAGATCCGGCAATCGATTTCTCTCATATAACCGTGTTATTTTGGTGAAAATTAAAAAGCTTGAAAAAATCGCTCCAAAATCCCAAAATTTTCCCTATTTGGAACACCCTGTCATAATAAAATTTTTTTCACAAAACATTACAGGATCAGTCCACTCGGAAAAAAGTCGCCATAATTTGTAACAGGGTGATCAATAATTTTGGAAATAAGACCATATCTAGCAAGCCATTTTAATATTTTTCAACACTACAAACAACAAAAATGAAACATGAATATTATCAATCTGGTGTGTACCAAGTTGACAATATACGCATATATTATTACATATTTTACCATCTGGTCGATCTTCTCCTAGACATTTATTAACCAAATAATTGTAGTCTAAATTTTCAATAGTTAACCAGGATCCTTGTTGTTGAACCTGTCCTTCATTATTTAATCAAATATTAGTTCTTGATTTTGGGACAGCGAATATATTACTGTTGATAACTTGAAAAATACGAATTTCATGCTGTGTACCAGGTCGTCGATCGTTTCTTGGTCGACATCCACCTAAGCGTGCCAAATTGCGTCTTTTAGCTCTTGTACAGTGTTATAACATATGCTTGTTCGCCGCAAAATGAAACGTGCACCAGCACTTACGAATGATCACAAGCGTCGTCGACTCGATTTTGCGCGACAGCATTTGACACCAATTCCAAGACATCTAGACGAACTGCATTGGATGCGTTGGATTCAATATCATCCTCAATTGACGAGCTGTTTAACGTAAGAAAAAATGATATTACCATGAACATATCCAATTTAGAGCTCATGATCCTTATAGCGAGAAAAGCGCTGAATTAACCGTGCAGCGTCGAACTCAATCAAGACAAGTGTCAAAATCACAAGTGACTTGAACCTGAATGTTACACCAAGGACGGTCCGATGAGCAATTGAGAAGAATCCCTTGCTTGTCTTGTTAACTCTAAGGCTTAGGCGTAGGCTTAAAGGGGGGTGTAGTCGGATCTCGAAAAAAATTTATTTTCACAAAAACGACCCTATTAGGGGTAAAATCATGCGAAAAATCGATTACGCGCATTCCCGAAGCGTGAAAATGCTTCCTTGACCCTGATTCAGGGAAATAGATATGTGTATTGAAGCGAAAATCGGAAATTTTTTAATTTTCTCCCTCAAAATCATATTTCTGGGGGTAATTTCATGCAGGGAATCAATTGCGCGCATTCCCGACGCTTGCAAACGCTTCCCTGGCCCTGATTCAGAGAAATTAGTACATGTTGGATTTTCGCTTCAATACACACTATTATTTCCCTGAATCAGGGTCAAGGAAGCATTTTCACGCTTCGGGAATGCGCACAATCGATTTTTCGCATGATTTTACCCCTAATAGGGGGTCGTTTTTGTGAAAATAAATTTTTTTTTTGAGATCCGGCTACAAAGTACACCCCCTCCCCTTTAAGACGTAAGCTTTAGGCTTAGGCTTACAAGGGACGCTTACAGATTGTGAATTTTCAAAATCAAATTTTTTTCTTAAATTTTATGCCAAACGACTTCTTGTGACACAAAATGAAAAACCCCAAGTCACCAGAATTTTAACCTCACTAGAACGCGATTTGGGGCTGCCCTAATGGTCATAAATAGCCTTTTTAAGGGCATACGGACCGTTGTTCCGCGAACATGTTACGCGACATCTATTTCATGACATTTGTTTCCGGCAGTTGTTTCCGCACACATATTTATTGACATTTGTCATCACGACACTTGTTCCCGCGACAGATGTTTCGCGACAGATATTTCGCGACACTTATTCCCGCGATAGATGTTTCGCGACAGATATTTCGCGACACTTGTTCCCGCGACAGATATTTCGCGACACTTGTTAAAAATGTGGCTAAAAAAGTTAAATTTTACACCACTAGGGGAGGGGCTCTCGCGTTTTTCTTTTTAGGTAACAAGTGTCACGAAATATCTGTCGCGAAACATCTGTCGCGGGAACAAGTGTCAGGAAATAAATGTCGTCGGCCGCAAAGTTGGGGAACAACGGTCCGTATGCCTTTTTAAGGATATTTGGAGCTCTAAAAATCACCTAAAATAAATTTCTTTTTGTGGTAAAAAGTCGTATTTCACCGTTTTTGGCTATACCCAACAACTTCCAAGCATTTTTGGAGCAATTTGAAATTTTTTTGAAAAATCGATTTTTTTTCCTGACACAAAATCCTGCTCTCAAAATCGATTTTTCAAAAAAATTTCAAATTGCTCCAAAAATGCTTGAAAGCTATTGGGTATATCCAAAAACGGTGAAATATGACTTTTTACCACAAAAAGAAATTTATTTTAGGTGATTTTTAGAGCTTCAAATATCCTTAAAAAGGCTATTTATGACCATTAGGGCAGCCCCAGATTGCGTTCTAGTGAGGCTACAATCCTGGTGACTTGGGGTTTTTCATTTTGTGTCATAAGGAGTCATTTGGTATAAAATAAACTATATTTAAAATTTTTTAAGTGTCCTGTTTTTGGTGTGCCACTCTGTAGCATCCTAAATAGGTAAATCAAAAACGTCATCTTTGTTTGTTTTTCATATTAGTTCCATGATTCATTCTATAAAAGCGTGTGCTTCACAAGAAATCGATTTTTTTCATCAAATTTGTGCTAACTTTTTTTTATTCTTTGGCATATTTTATTATTTTTATCTTTACCCAATGTCTGTGAGCTATATCCGCAATATCTTTATCACTAAGACAAAAAATTGCCCATAAAATTTTTTATCATTCTTCCTAAACATTTTATTGCTCTCTTGGTCATGCAAGTCAAATGTTATCGATTTTCATTTTCATAATGAAATTTTGAAAGCATCTGCCTTTTTGTATGACACATACATTTGATCTTTTTCAGTCTCGCAGTTTTCTTATATGGACCCACGTAGTTATTACGAACAGCACGCTAGATCAAATTCTTATTACCAATATAATAAGAGTATAGATTATAACTATAACAATCAGTGTAATATGTGTGATAGTGATAGTTCCTGTGATGAGATTGACACGGCACCACCATGTCCGTATGGGATACATTGTATGAAGCCGTTGTGTGTTTATTCGCATCCTCATGCAAGAAAGTAGGTTTTTTCAATTTTTGACAAATTTTTCGATTTCTGGCGAATTTTTCGATTTTTGACGAATTTTTTCGAACTTTGAGGTAGCTGTTTTTCGATGCGCTCTATCGATTGACGGCGGAATTTTTCAAAAATTCCGCCTGAATTCAAATTCAGATTTTCGTTTCGATACTTCGAAAATCTTTTAACTTCGCTAAGATATTGACTTTCTTTGGGAGGAAGTTGTGCTAAATTACCCTGTAGTCCGTTTCACTGAAAAAGTTCAAAAAGTTGGCGCTGTACAGTCAAGCGACAAGATTAAGACCTATCCTTTTTAGCAATCCACTTTCGATCTATCAAACTGCTTCGCAGCCTATGCCATTTTCTCACCAATCTTATTCCAATTCTTATGCCACTTATCCTCAAACACCACCTTGGAATCCATCATCGACAAATTCACAACCACATGGATATGGCCAACCATCGGGAGTTTGGCCAGTCCCAAGTTCAATGTCGGGTCTACCTCCACCAATTCCAAATCAAGGCCAATATTCGACAATTTCACAACCCACTGGATATGGCCAACCATCCGGAGTTTGGCCAGCCCCAAGTCCAATGTCTGGTCCACCTACACGAATTCCAAATCAAGGCCAATCTTCGACAATCACATCAACAAGGCCTATGCATAAAGCACCAGCAAATTCGAATTTTTCTCAAACCATGCCGATTCAGCAGCCGTCGTATGTAAAACTGCCGGAATTGCCCAAGAAATCTGTTGCAAGTCAACATTTGAATGGAGGAAGATCGGTAAGGTTATTATTTGAAAAATATCAAAGGGAAAGAGTTCGGGGGAATTTTGACAAAAAATTTTCGATTTTTGACGAATTTTTCAATTTTTGTAGCTTTGAGGGTCGTGACAAATGCGTCCGGATTGTCGTAACATATGCTACGACGCATCCGGATTGTGGACTATCGCAACAGACTCCAACTTTTTCACGACTGCTGCAAGAAAAGACCGCGTCCGGATTGTCGTAACAGATTACGAAAATCCGGACGCGTCGTAACAGCCAATCCGGACGCGATCTTTTCTTGCAGCTGATGAGAAAGTTGGAGTCTGTTACGACAGCCCACAATCGGACGAATCCCGACGCGTCGTAATGCTGTTACAACAATTCGGATGCTACTCGTGGCAACCCTGAGCATCACTATAGGGTGACCACTATGAAACGTTACATTTGAAAAATTTATTCAAAACACAACAAAACAACGCTGGTACAAAGCCCTGGTGCGCTGTAGTCTCTTCAATTTTGCGACGTCTGTCAGCTTTTGGCGCTTCAGGTACTTGTACGGCTTCAGACCAAGATCTTCACGCAACAATTTCCGAGCAGATTCACAGCCAATGCCTATCTTCTTAGCCAATTTTCGTGTTGAGTTTGCTTTGGTCGTCGGGTTTCGCTGATTCATTTCCTTAGTGCGCTGGATATTTCTTCGATTTCTTGCTTTCTTTTCCGGTCTTCCTTTTGGCCTGTCTTGATTACTTCCAGTTTCTTCAAAACGTTTACTAGCACGGGATACCATCATTGGGGTAATATTGAGAAAACTAGCAATTTCACGCACTCCCTTTCCTTGTTCATGTGCTCTAATAATAGCTGGTCTCAATTCTTTCATTTTAACTAAAAAATAAATATTAGAAATAAAAATTAGTTGAAATAAGCGCAAGAAAACAAAAAATTCTAAGTGTAACGTTTCATAGTGGTCACCCTGTATATTAAAGTACCCTTCGTTTTAGGATACTGGATCGCCTAGATTTACTAATAATACAATGATAGAAGAACGAGTACCACCCGCTCAAGTTCAAACTATAGCTCCGTATCCAGTTGAAGGACCTATTAATGTAAGTAATGAGTTTCAAAGAGAGAGAAAAAATTAATAAGGGATCAAAAAAATTTGATTTTTTAAGAATTAGCCAAAAATTTTATTTAGATGCCACAACCTAGAAGACCTGCTACAAACCCTATAGCCAACAATAATGTTATGCAGGTTATTTTTTTTTAAGAATAGCTCAAATTTGTTAAATTTCAGATGCCACAACCTAGAAGACCTGCTACAAATCCTATACCTATCAATAAAATTTATCAACCGGTATGCTTTCAGTAACAAAAATTGAAAAAAAACAAGTTACAAAAAGTGTCAATTCTTGTTAGTGGTTAGAAATATACGAATTTTGAGCAGGATAATATTTTGTTCGGTTTAGGCTTAAGCTTAGGTCTAGGCTTACAGGGTGCGTCAAAATTATCCGGATTTTTTGAATTTTCTCATTTTTTCAACAATATTTATTCAAAACATAACAAT
>OZJO01022252.1:0-18531 GCA_900406225.1 Acrobeloides nanus | reverse complement strand
AATTTGGTGGTCAAAAAATCGATTTTAGACAAAAAAACGCGATTTTTTTCAAAAAAAGGCCCATAGACGATACAAAGACGATAGGTTTTTGGGGTTTTTTATACTCCATTTTTTAGGGCATGGACCCCCCTAATAATTTACGCATGTCCAAGCAATGGCACTCTCAACCCCTCTGAGCAATAGCACTATTACTGATATAGGATAATTTGGCTCATTTCAGAAAAATCCAAAATTTTCGTAGCTACGAAATCTATTGCTCGTAAATTACTTTTTAAAAATGATTACCACAATATTTTCTACAAAAAATAGCAAAAAACCGCATGTAAATCCATAAAAAATTCGAAAAGTTAAGCATTTTCCAAAAAATGCCACTTTTTGACATACCTGAACAAGGGGTCATAAAAACACTAAAATATGTCGTTTTGGGCAAAATTTCATACGAATCCTGATTCTACATATCTGATTCTATAATTCTATGGTAAAAGTCCAAAAATGACTACGGACGGTTTTTTGACCGAAAATGACCGGACACTTTTTTTAGGGCCATGGCGGTCCCTACTCATGATCATGAATTTTCACAGAGATATAGCCATTATAAGTTTGAGAAATTGGAAAACTCAAAATCTGAGAACTTACAACTTTGAAATAGCCCAGGATGGGTCGAAAAAGGACTTTTTCGACTATTTCTTTTTTTGCAGAACTACTCATTTTTATATGAATTTTTATTCCCAACAAAAATTTGACCTTGATCTAGACGTGTTAAAAATATTATTACTTTAGGTGTGTTATTCAAAAAGTGTGCCAAAGATTTATTTTTATAGATGTATTGAAGCAAAAATCGAAAAAGTTTGAAATTTCTCCCTCAAAATCATATTTTTGGGGATAATTTCATGCGGAGAATTGATTGTGCGCATTCCCGAAGCGTGAAAATGCCTCCTTGACCCTGATTCAGGAAAGGAATCGGTGTATTGAAGCGAAAATCAAACATTTTCGGATTTTTATGAGAAAGCCGTCGATTCTTAGGTTTTTCTAGACAGAGAATCGATTGCGCGCATTCCCGAAGCTTGAGCATGCTTCCCTGACCCTGATTCAGGGAAATGAGTGTTTTGTATTGAAGCAAAAATATGAAAATTTTGGATTTTTCTTCTAAAATCATCGTTATAAGGGTTATTTTATGCGAGAAATCGATTCAGCACACCCGAAGCGTCAAAATGCATCCTTGACCATTGTCCTTGAAAAATTATGTTTCTACCACAACGCTTTGGGATAAGCTAAATCAATTTCTCGCATAAAATAACCCTTAGGACAATGATTTTTAGCAAAAAAATTCAAAATTTTCATATTTTTACTTCAATACAAAACACTCATTTTCCTGAATCAGGGTCAGGGAAGCATTTTCAAGCTTCGGGAATTCAAAAATCCGAAGTCGGCATGCCGTCCACTTCAAATTCACATATTTTTTCAACACCGCCTTAAAAGGCGGTGTTGCTTCAACGATGTCCGCTACTTTAGTTTGTAATAATATTCATTATTCTAAGTCTTAATAGCATCTTAATGATTTAATTCGAAGAAAAAAAGGTCATATCTAGTCGAAATCTAGTTAATAAAAAAAATTTGATGCCGTTCGACCTCTCAATAAAAAGTTATGATCCATGCAAACTGGTACAGTCGGATCTAAGACTAAAAAACAGCTATCTTTTAAAGATAGTGGTTTTTATAAGTCCTATGGTCTTTCGGCTAGTCGCAAACAATACAAAAAAGCTGGATCTCGTCGAGTTATAGCTCATAAAAAAAGATTTAAAGTCATTTCTATGTCTCCTTAAAAGTTACAACACTTTGTTTCCCATATGCTCATCTGAGAAAGGTAGTGCACGACCATCTTCAAAGGCTAGAATGGACCCCAAAGCACTGAAATTTTGAATTTTTTATTACTTAGTTTTATTGAGCTAGTAGAGAGGTTTGATATATGCAAAAATTAGGAGGTACTGGAATTCTCTTGCTGAGGTAGACCAATTTTTGTGAAAATTTGGGGGTTCCCATAGACATAAAAATGTATAGGCATACCCCTTCAAACCTAACCAGAAAACTTTCCTGAAGTCCGCCGACTACGGAAAGTGAATAGAAACGTAGCGCGTGCGTAGCCCTAAAAAATAAAAAAATTTCAAGTCAAAACGATTTATCTTTGAAAAGATAAAATTTTTTGAAGTATGGGTTACCTGTAAGACCAAAAAATGCCTGGCCTTCAACTCGGTACTGGGTCAATCACCAACCAATGAACGAATCTGATTGGACCCCAAAACAAAAGTTACTCAACACTTTACGAGCTATAATGTTATGCAAACAAAAATTAAAAATTTGATCAAAAAAAGTTTGTCAGTCCGGAAGCTCGATTCTTTCAGAGCCGATGCTTTAAAATAACAGAAAATACCAGAAATTTGAAGGAATATTCACGTGTTAAAGTTTAAAACAATATATAAATTTGTAGTATTAATTTTGTTTATGATATTTTTTGGTAAATTTCTTTTGGTATGTTTCAATAAAGAAATTCCAAAAAAGCACAAAGTAAGAAAAATAGATAAATATGCCAAAAAGCAATATAATCCATGCGTTATAACAAGCCCAGTCACTGAAACATTAATTAAGATTAAGGAAAATGATTTACTACCTGAAAGCTTTAACTGCACAAGCTGTAAAAAGAACAAATAAGCCAATACTGAATTGAGTGATTTGAAAAATCGTAACACATCTAGCAATTTTTTGTGGAACTTTTATACCTGCCGACATAAATGCATAATAAATGTACATTGCACTATGAGCCATAAAATTCAAAGTAGCAAACCATCTTCCAATAGCGGCCTGATCACTGGCTTAAATTAAATCTGACTTTTTTGTTTCAAAAATGATCGTTTTTATAGAGCGACTTTAGATGGGGTGTTAACCGATGTTTTAGAACATGCGGTTTTCACAGGGTGGATAAAAAAGTGATTATTTTGGGATCCGGAAAAATATTTTTCTAAAAACCGTCTCTCTAGGGGTAATTTTATGCGGAGAATCGATTGAGCGCATTCCAGATCCCTGAGAATGTTTCCCTAATTATCCCAAGAAAAGTGTTTTTCGTTAAAAATGCGAAAAATGACAATTTTCGCTTCAAACACCCAATTTTCCCCTGAATCAGAGTCATGGAAGCATTTTCGAAGCGAAAATTGTCATTTTTCGCATTTTTAACGAAAAACACTTTTCTTGGGATAATTAGGGAAACATTCTCAGAGATCTGGAATGCGCTCAATCGATTCTCCGCATAAAATTACCCCCTTCGGACATGGTTTTGAATTTTTTAGAAATCGAATTTTGACTCGAAATGACTTTTAAAAACTTTCCCGTGCGTTAATCTCACTAAATAAATTCAAATTGGAGCGCTTTCTAAGATTTTTCTGACAGAAAAAATCTTCTGACAGAGATGCAGTCACGATTCTTACCCCTTTAATATGAAAGTAGAGAGTTTATAGGGTAGATGAAACAAAATAAATAAATTTTTTGACCGATAGTTGTTTGAGAAAATCGACTTTTAATTTTGGTAACATTTTCAAATTCTTCATATTTGAATAATTGTTTCAATGTTTGCTATTCATTGAATCAGGCAATATTGCTTGAATCAATAAAAAGTTGATTATTGAAACTATTTATCAAACATTAAAAATTTAAATGAGTGATAATGAAATGAATTTTTCGTTTCAATAAGCAAAAACTATTTTTACCGGGTGGCTAGAAAACGTATATTTACTATTTTTCGATCAAATCTCGCCAAAAAAATTTTATTAGTTTTTTCTAAAATAACTCTATGAGGGGAGGGTTTCTACGAGAGAAATCGATTGCGCGCATTGAAAAATCTTGAAAACGCTACCCTGAATCAGACCAAAAAACAGATTTTTGCAATTTTTGAGGTTTTTGGGCTGGCCAGTGAAGCGTTTTCAAGAGTTTTCAATGGCGCAATCTATTCCTCGCATAGGAAACCCAATAGGGTTATTTTAGAAATAAAAAATAAAAAATTTTTTGGCGAAAATTTGGTCAAAAAATCGGTTTTTAGCCACCTTGTAAATTGGACAATTTTGGTGTCATTTTATTTGTCTCGCCGATATATAAAAAATGCGCAGTTGATTTTTCAAACAAATTTGTGTTTAAAATCAAATTTTTCGAGTTCCGAAAAGTCCCTACAACCTGAAAAACAATTCTACCTGTAATCCATGTATACATAAGTACAGTGCAATGATGATAAACATGAAGAAAAGTGACCGGGCGCTTTTTTAGGACCAAAAATACTGTATCTCCAAGCTCAAAGATCTTGGATAATCCAAAGAAATAAACCCAGTCACCCAACACTGTATTTAATTGAGGCACAAAACAAAATGATTGGTAAAAACTCCCACCAAAAATGCTATACATAAATTCTTCGCCCATACGGATTGAGCTAAAAATAACAACTTAACTAAAAGACCATAGATAACGAAATATTTTTTAGTGTCTTGTAGAGCACAATTCAAATGTTAAAAATTACCCCAAAATGCTGAACAAGGCAAGAAAGGAGTTCCACAAAACTAAAATGTTTTTAAGCTGATAAGCTGGTCTATTCATCATCCAATATGCAAGCAAATTAATTGCACTCAAATAGATACCGATAAAAATAAGCGCATGATACCAATAAGTTTGTGAATGATGTAGTTGATAAGTCTGATTAATTTTTAATTCGAACGGCAACACATAAGTACTAAAAACGCATTTTCAGATCACACTCATCAAAACTTTTACTTACTAGTTATATTGAATTCTGGGAATAGTGATATTATCATCAAATCCTGTCATTTTTTATATATAAGATTGCTTGTTAAATAGCAAAAATGCTTTAACACGTGAATACTTCTTCAAAATTCCGGGATATTCTATTAATTTTAGTTATGCTTAACAACTTCTACAAAAAATTTTTGAAAAAAGTTGTTATTTATAAAAAAAATTTATGTTAAATTATAAGCATATTAAAAATCCGAGTTTTACCGTGAGCTTATCTCAGTGGTAGTGCTCTCATCCGAGTCTAATGATTTATGTTACTGTCTATAGAAGTCAAAACTTTTATATTTTTATACAAAAAAGTCTTAAAGGCGTGCCGTTGTAAGTGTAGTTTGAATTATTATATTTGACAAAAAAATTGTACAGGGTGGCTAAAAAAACCGTATTTTTTCGAAATTTGAGCAATTCTTTGCAAAAAATTTTTAAAATTTTTTCCATAATGACCCTATGGGGGTTTTTTTGTGCTAAAAATCGTTTGTGCGCATTGAAAAATCTTGAAAATTCTTCCCTAAAAAAAATCTTGAAAATTCTCCCCTCGCAGATAATTTGAAAAAAACAAAAATTTCTGATTTTTTCTGCGATTTCATGGTCAGGGAAGCGTTTGCACGATTTTTAAATGCGCGCAAACGATTTCTCGCATAGAAAAACCTCCCATAGGGTCATTTTAGAAAAAATTAAAAAAAATTTTTTGCAAATAATTGCTCGAAAATTCGCAAAAGTACGGTTTTTAGCCACCCTGTATTAATAAAACAGTATTAAAAATAAAGGTGCAGCTAAATATCAACGATAAAGAAATGAATATGTTTGCTTTCCAGGCTGTAATTTTGAATCTATTTTTTACATTTTGATCTCATTTATAATGAAAGTACAACCACAAAAAACCAATCTTGACCTACCCACTCAAACAAAGAAATATTGTTAAATGTTGCGACCAGATTTCACATACATCTATTTACGTTCTATTAATAAAACTGGGATTGCGATTTTCGAGCAAATTTTCACCAATAAATTTTTTACATTTTTCTATGTGAAAAATCCTTTGTGCTCATTAACAAACTTGAAAGTGCTTCTTTGTCCCTGCCCAAAAATCCTAGTACATTAAGCGTGTAATGTTCGTATATATGTACGTAGAGTCGGTACCCGACTCAAAATTTTCGGTTCCGGGTAGTTCGGTTCCAAAACGCTCGGTTCCGGGTTTAAAGTCGGTTCCAAATTTCGGTTCTTTGTTCAAAGGACCAGTCCAGTAATTTACAATCATATGAAAAAATGATATATTCGGAAAATTCAAGAAAAATGGAGCATTTTTTGCTTTTACGGTATAGTACGATTTTTTGCGAAAAAACATTTAAAAAAGTTTGAAAATTACAACAAAAACATGTAACTTCAAATTCAAATTAATAAATTTAATAAATAAATCGATGAAATGAATAAATTCTTTAAGTTTTGCAAATTTTGCGGCATTTTAACGATTTTTTTATTGATTGCGCATTAATTTATGTTTTATATATTTGTTCCTGCATTTTCTATGATTTTTATATGAAAATTAACCCAAAAATGTAGCAAAAAAGTCAATGTTTTGCTCAGGTCCATTGCGGCGCTTCACCAAAAAACCCCTAAGAAAAATGTTTCACCAGAAAATAAATACGGCAATCGATTCCTCGACCCCACTTTACAGGACGAAGGTGCTGACCGTTTTTAATTTGATTTCAAGAAGACTTAAAAATATGCAAAAAACAGTTTTTTGGCATATTTACCCATTTTAACGGCAAAGTTTTTCAAATATGCTATTTAAATTCATTTAAAAAAATTTAAATAAAGCATCCATTATTTTACTATTCTAGCAAAAGTTGGAGCAAATTCTTAAAGGGTGGGTATAAATTAGGGCCTATTTCATGAAAAAAAATTTTTCTAAAATGATCATTTTTAGGGGTAATTTTATGCGGGGAATCGATTGCGCACATTCCCAAAAATTGAAAACGCTTCCCTGATTCTGGGAAAAAAATTGGGTTTTTGAAGCGAAAATCAAACATTTTCGGAAATGTTTGATTTTCGCTTCAATACACCGATTCCTTCCTTTCGCGATGAACCTTTAATCCCCCCCCCCGCAAGAACGTAATCCCCCGTGAAATCTTAATCTCCCCTCGCTCCGCTCACCAGCGCTGTCAAAAAACGTAATATTCAACTATTTTTACCGTAGTGATGACTACGGTTGGTGAAGTCGGCTGATTCGTTTAAAAACGTGCAATTCATATAGGAAAATACTCTATACTTACTTTTATGGTCATTTTGAGCATATTTATTAAAAAAGTGTCGCTACGGTTACCGTAGTTTCACTAAACGACCTCATTCTTACTCCATAATACTTCCTCAATACATAAGAATCAACATTTTTATGATTCCAGATGCTGTAGCATCAACTACGGTTAACGTAGTGGTGACTACGGTAACCGTAGTTCATGAAATTTTGACTATTTGTTTTGTAATATCATTGTTTTCCGCTTTAAAATGTTATTTTCCGCTTGTTGTTTCGCGCCCAACAGTGATTGTTTTATTTTTGTTGCCAAAATTCATGAAAATTTTTATCATATTCATATTTTTATGTGGGAAACACGAAGGGGATATTATTTTTCCATGAAAACTTTTGGAAAGATGGAAAGAATCGAAATTTGGAGAGAAAAAAGTTTTAGATTTTTCTGTTGCGATTTTTCCAAAAGTTTTAATGAAAAATAATGTGCACCGTGTTTTTCGTAATTTTGGAATTGAAAAAAATGCCATGAAAGAAAAAGTAAGGGCTCATTCTTTCGTTTCAAGAAATTTTTAGATTTTGTTAGAAGTGTTCAAATCACTCAATTCGTTATTGGTTTATTTATTCTTTTCACAGTTTGTGCAATTAAAGCAATCACGTAAAATATGAACAAACTTACAAGAAATTAATTAATTTTTTAGTGACTGGAATTGCTATAACGAATGGACTACATTGTTCTTTGGCATATTTATCTATTTTTCATACTTTGTGCTTTTTGGAAATTTCTTTATTGAAACATACCACAAGAAATTTACTAAGAAATATAATAAGCAAAATTAATACAACAAATTTATATACAGGGTGTCCGCATCAAACCCATCGATAAGAAAAAATCATATCTCCAAGAGGAAAAAAGATTTTCACATGCGGTTTTTGCAACTTTCTAGTAATATCATCTCGTTTTATGAACATATTTTTTTGAATTTTTAATGTGTTTGAGTATTGAAACGAAAATCTGAATTTGAATTCCTGAAGAATTTGTGAAAAATTCCACTGCCAATCGATAGAGAGTGTCAAAAAAACGGTAGTACCCCGAATTTCGTAACAAACATATTCTTCGTTTTCGAGGAAATTCAATTCAAAGTCGACTAAACATGACCGAAGTTCGCATATTTTACCGTTAATTTATGCAAATTTCGGACATTTTTAGTTAACTTTGAATTAAATTTCCTCGAAACCGAAGAATATGTGTTTTTTTACGAAATTTGGGGTACTACCGTTTTTTCGACACTCTCTATCGATTGGCGGTGGAATTTTTCACAAATTCTTCAGGAATTCAAATTCAGATTTTCGTTTCAATACTTAGATCACATTAAAAATTCAAAAAAGTTGTCCATAAAACGGGTCACGGCTATCGAAAGTGAACAAAAAGTGGGGACACCCCCAAAAACACTATAAAATCAGAAGAAACTTGTTCTTAGGAGTTTTTCTATGCGATGCATTGATTGCGCGCATTGCCGGGCCTTGGAAACGCTTTCCTGACCCTGATTTAGGAAAGGACGGGTGTATTGAAGTGAAAATAAACTAAAATTTGGATTTTCATCGTAAAAACGGCTGTCTAGGGGTTTTTAGGCGGGAGATCGATTGTGCTTATTTGCGAAAATTCCTTTCGTAACTTGTTCTTAGCAATGTAAGGAAGTGTTTTATCAATTTTTGTTGAGTGTGTCCATTTTTGGCAGCCGTGGGGTGATAATACTACGAAGTTGCCAAAAACCGCATGTGAAAATCTTTTTCCCTGGTCGAGATATGTTTTTTTCTTATCGGCGGGTTGGTGCGGACACACTGTATTGTAGTACATTATTTTAAACTTTAAAGAAGTTTATTTTTATCTGCATATTAAAAAAATTTAATTTGCATTTTAAATAAAATAATTAATAGAACCGAGGGGCCGAGCGCTAACGCGTTCAGAGGGGAGAGGAGCGGCAACTCCGAGCGGCGTGGTCGTGCCACGGGAAGGTCACGTTAGCCACAATGATAGCATGACTTTTTTTTATTTTAGTGAATTACTATTACAACCAAGCTTGGAAAAATAGTAGAGACGCTAGACTACAACATACAAAAAAACATCAAAAAAGACAACGAAATAAAAAAGTATGAATTTTTCAATGTTCAAAAATTGCTCTGCCGATAGAGAGTTAAAAAAATCATTTGTTTGAAATTTGAGAATTATTTTTTTAAAGTTTCCATGTTTCATGTAAATTTCATTTAGGAGGTCAAAAAAATGATTTTTTTCAAATAATTTTCAATGAAAAACGTGATTTGTTGAACTTTTTTATTTCGCTGTCTTTTTCATACGTTTTTTGTATGTTGTAGTCTAGCGTCTCTACCATTTTTCCAAGCTTGGCTGCAATGGTAATTCATAAAAATAAAAAAGTTACGACACTTTTTTGAAAAAAGTTAAAAATTGAATTATCGGAAAAAATAGAAGCCGCGTGTGTATCCAAACGAAAACATGCGGAAAAGATGCACTAAGGCCCATGGCTTAATCTAACAAAAGACCACATCAAAAAATTCGTCGATTTTGCCGAGATATGAATTTTTTACGTTTTTCACAGACCCCAGCCGTGTTTTGAGGGTTAATCAACCCTAAAAAATCGAAAATTCTCGAATTTAATATTTTAATCAAAAATATTTTCTTATTGGGTAACAGGGGTGTTCTGAGTTTGGATCAAGTTTGACTACGTATCTAAAAAAATACACATCCAATTCATAAAGTTAATAGCTCATTTGGAAGCCTGGGAAATGTAGATTTGAATGAACTTTAGTTGACTTAATTCCGATTTAAAATTATAGCCTCAAACTCGATGATCAAACTCGAAAAAACCTGATCGAGTTTCGTTCGAGTTTGAGGCTATAACTTTACAATTTTAAATCGGAATTAAGTCAACTAAAGTTCATTTAAATCTACAATTCCCAGGCTTCCGAATGAGCTTATGGATTGAATGTGTATTTTTTAGATATGTGACCAAACTCGATGTCGTACCAAACTCGGAACACCCCTGTTGGGTAATATATTTTTAATTTTAATTGTTAATCCCTTATAATTTATGGCTTAAGGTACACTAAAGTATGTTTTCATAAATCGGTTAAATAATCGCATGATAAGCAATTCTTNATGTTTTTAATTTTAATTGTTAATCCCTTATAATTTATGGCTTAAGGTACACTAAAGTATGTTTTCATAAATCGGTTAAATAATCGCATGATAAGCAATTCTTTTCACACAAATGCTCATAAAACTTTATTCGAAAAGTATGCTTTAATTGTTATAATTTATTTAATGTTCCCATTAAATTTTTATTATTCCAAGATGTTTCAATTCTACAAGTACATCGTAAACATTAAATATAATAAGAGTCATAAAATAAATCTTTTGTACACCATATCACACCTAAAGTAATAATATTGCTTTTGAACTGTTTGCTAACAATAAACTCAAAGTTTATATGTCTAAAAGTAATAAAACAAAGTGTAATAAAAGAATATACAACCAAAAAAATTACAGAGCGAGACAAAAAAAGGATTTTAAGATTTCGAGGGAGAGATTTATCTATTTTTCATACTTTGTATGTTTTTTATAGAATAACTTCATTGAATTATACAATACGAAATTTAACAGAAAATTGATAAACATTAATAAAAACAATAGACATATAATATTTTTAAATATAATTTTATTTTTAAAGTTAAATTTTTATATGTTACATTGTTCTTTAATTTTATTCTAAAATTTATTGTTTAGTACTCTAAAAATTTATTGCTAACACCTCCATCGCTCGCTGTATCTCGAGGTATGACTCCTATCGGCTACTCATTTTCTCGCCCTATCCTTCTCTGCTCTTGCCTTCCCTGCTTTGCTCAATCATGAATTGATTTGCATGATCTTCTTTATCCTTTCCTGCTTTCTCTGCCCTTGATATCCTGCTTTGCCCTGTCCTGCCCTGCCCTACTCTACCCGTCTCTCAAGGAAACCACAAGATTTGCCACACTCAGATTTTCCAAGTTTTTATGTAAAAAGGCAGCTTATCACGAAATAACATCAAATATATAAAACTTTTTGGCAACTTGGACTTCTATGAGGGTGAAAAAAGATTGGTGTTCTAATCACTACATCACGGAGGCTTCTAACTTTAACCCATTTTGCCACATTCCATATATGGAACGCTACTATAACGAACCACTAGATCAGCCAAATTAGGCTCATTTAGTTCGGTAAAATATCAACTGGCAAAGAATTCATCTGGCAAAGGATTCAACTGGCAAAATTTCATTTGGAATCCTTTGCCAGATGAATTCTTTGCCAGTTGATATGTAGTCTTTCGTTCACACAATAGCTCGAAAGTTTCCTGGAATAAAGGTGAACAACTTTTACAAAGATAAAGAAATACGTTACATTATAACTGTCAGAAATTTCCGATGGTTAGCATTGTTTAGCGCGAAAGTGTGAACTTTGCAATTTTTAAGTGCACTTTTTACTTTTACTTTGGTGCAATAGGCCCGGGTGGGGGGGGGGCGGGGTGTCGTTAAATCGAGGTTTGACTGTATGCAAATTTGATCTAAATTGTCATAAATTTTCTTCCCCTTTAGTTTTTCCTATGGAATTCCGTTTGCGATGAAACTTTTGTTTATTTATAGAGAACGATGATACTCTACAAAATTCAATAAACATTTTTTGCAACGATGCAAAGTTTTTGAGACATGCTCGCTTTTGTACAATACCCCACAATAAGCCATTTAAAAAGATTGACACCAAGATCGTCGAAATCGGGGATAAAAAATTTTTGGTTCAAAAAATAGCCAAAAATTATTTGTTCCTTATTTCGATGATCTTGGTGTCATTCGAAAGCCTTTAAAATTCTACATAGAATCCTGTAAAAATTTTGGCGTAAAAATCATTCTCGAGGGTTCTAGAGCTCAATCTTTATTAAATGGCAATTGTGTCATTCCCGAACAGTATTCAGTAACTACAACAATCCAACCATGATTAAATAAAGAGCAAAAGCCTTAAAACTGGTCGTAGGAACCCCCAAAAACAAAACAAACATACGCATTCCTCTCTTTGTATACATTATATAGCTAGCTGGTATATACATAAACATATTTTATTAAAAAAATAAAACAAAATTTGAATTTCAATAGCTACTTTCTTGAATATGTTTCTTCTTTCCTATTTTACCAGTTACAGTTTTTAGATCATAAGCCCAACCAATTTTTGCAAACATGTTTATTAAAATTGTTGCAAAATTTAAAAATAATGGATACTCTGAAGTTTTATAATCTTGTGGGTATACATGATGAAAATTGTGACCACCTTCACCAAAAGCAAATATGTTGGCTATAATATTATTTGTAGCACTGATATCTTTATCATAAGGCTTATCTCCAAAACTTAAATAATAAATAATTTAAGTTATAAATTTTGCATAAGTATCCAGCGTTTTTTCAGATTAGTTGTTTTCGATGAAGACATCCATTTTCTTCGAGATTTTTTATCAGCATATGAGAACCAATTATGGAGAAATTTTTTATGCAATTTTCAGCATTTGGCGACTTCAGGGTTTCGTTGTAATAAAAATTTAAAAAACATATAAAAATGCGGCTTTTGAATTGATGACATTCAAATTGGTATATCTGCATAGAAAAATCCGTTTTCGATGCGGTTTTTCACCCTTCTTGGTTATTGAATTACGAAGAATACGATCCCGCTTTCGGTTTTTTAATCCGACTCATAGTTTTTGAGGAAATTGTAACCAAAAACCCATTTTTTGACCATTTTCAACATTGGTCGACAGAGTCTAAGAAAAAAATTTTTTCATCTAAATTTCTTGTAAATCATGGGCAACTGCCTAAAATATGTTTTCTATTTGGCTTGGATCAAATCTGAGAAAAAATTTGTTGACTCCCCTATGAGGGGTCAGAAAGGGGTCAAAAATTTTTTCTCAGATTTGATCCAAATCAAATAGAAAACATATTTAAGGCATTTGCTCATAATTTACAAGCAATTTCGGTTGAAAAAATTTTTCTTTAGGCTCTGTCGACCAATGTTGAAAATGGTCAAAAATGGGGTTTGTGGTTACAATTTCTCAATTGCCTCAAAAACTATGAGTCGGATTAAAAAACCGAAGGCGGGATCGTATTCATCGTAATTCAATACCCAAGAAGGGCGAAAAACGCATCGAAAACGGATTTGTCTATGCATATCAGAGTTTCCTGGCCAAACGAATACTGACACATTTGAAAAAAAAGTTTTGTAGATAAACCTTTGACAAACATTTTAGGAACAAAACAAAAAATACATATGCATTTTTTATGGGCTAAAAAGTTGTCCGATTAATATTCGGAAGAAGATTTGAAAGTTTTCTTCCAAATACTAATCGGACAACTTTTTAACCTATAAAAAATGCATATGTATTTTTTGTTTTGTGCCTAAAATGTTCGTCGAAGGTTTATCTACAAAACTTTTTTTTCAAATGTGTCAGTATTCGTATCATATTCGTATATATTCATTTGGCCGGAGAAATCTTGATGCAGATATACTGCTCGGCAAAAATATAGGTTCATCCCAAATTTTTTGAATTTTTTACCAAAATTAAAATAAAAAGACTCCAAATTGATTTAAAATAATAAAATACGTCTTTAAAACATATTTTAAACACATTTGGGGTCAACTCATTCGAAAAAGTTTTTTTTAAACCAAAACACATAAACACCCCGTTTTTAAAAAAAATCTCGAAGAAAATGATGTCTCCATCGAAAACAACTAATCTGAAAAAAACGCTGGACACTTATGAAAGATCTACTAAATCTCACGTATGCGCAACAGAGTTAATGGCCCAAGTAGCATGTAAGCTCAAACAATAACGAAAGACACCAGCCACAGTAAATGCTGTAAAAAAGTTTTCCTTTAGTAATAACACACAAAATAATGTTGGGAAAATTAGGCTAAAAAATGCTGCTAACGGCGAATAAAACCTAAAAAATGAATAAAGTAAAAAATAAAAACTTTTATTTATTCTTACCTATGCTGGAAAGCCAGTATAGGATCAGAAGTTAAATCAGAAATGTCGATTTTTGAACCATATTCTTTGACCATTGCACGTTTTTTCATTCTAAATTTTAAGTGAGGATATCTCAAAACTTCGAACCTACGGTGGCCGTAGTAAAAAGTTATTCAAAAATTTTTTAAACATCATACCCCCGTTTTTGGGTCGAAAAACACAAATTTGAAGTCTGTTTTTCAATCCGATCTAACCATACTGAGATCGGGAAATCTTTATAAAATATAGAGTAAACTTCAAAAAATCATAACTCCTAAACCATAGCTCCATATCAAATGGTTTTGGTGTCGTTGGATTGCTCATGAATTCGACTACATTTTTCATATTTATGTCCCTGTCAAACTGTTATAGTTTAGGAGATAGGCGATTTTTTCGATTTTTAGGGTGTTCAAAAGTTACTTTTTTGCTCTATCTTCCCAGTGGTTGGCAAGTGCCATCTATTCATTGGCCCTAAATTTAGCTCCTGTTACCAGCATTCCAAAGACACCATGCTCGGAGCAAATCTCGGAATCGTTTAGGAGATATACGCATATGAATGTCAACAAATCGAAAAAATCATAAGGGGGACCTTTATGGTCAAAATTGTGTCCGAAAATGATTTTTATTTTATGATCTAATAAAATTTCGGGGTATGATGTGTTTAAAAAAATTTTTGAATAACTTTTTTACTACGGCCACTTTTGATCGAATTTTTGAGATATCGTCTCTTAATTTCTTTATTTTATACGGCTTCGCCCCGGGTACGGCTCGCCTACGGCCTCAAAGAAAGTTCTTACAGTAACCAGCCAACATGAGCAAAAAAAAATCCGCGTTTAATGTTATATGGATCTGCATCAGTCTCAACCCATTTATGATGGCATCGATGATCTCGAACCCAAACAATTACACTATCCTATAATCATTATAATTTTTAACTTTATTTTAATGCAAACCTGCATCCCAATACAATTACAAATCATTAAAAACAATCGCAATTGCCATTTGGCTTTATAACTACGATGTGCCCAAAGTCTATGAGCTCCAGCTGAAATACCCATGGCGCTTAGTGCTCCGTAAAAGATTGCTGAAAAATTACTTATACAGTCAATCCTTGATACGTTGCCACCCCTAAAAATTCTCCAAAAAATCGAGGTTAAATCGGATTTTAGGCCTAAACCGCTGCCTATAGGCCTAAGCCTATAGGCCTAAAGCCTAAGGCCTAAATCCTAAAGCCTTAGGTTAAGACATAAGGTATAAAGTTACAAGAAAAAAAGTTACAAAAAAAATTTAAAAAGTTGCACGAAAAAATATTTCCGTTTTTAAATATGCTATCGCCCGAAAAAATCTGAACTGTTCTCGATTGTTGGCGGATTTAAAAAATAAGGTAAAAATGGATAAAAATGACATCAACTTCAAAAGAATATATCTTGGCGAAAATAAAAGATTTTCAATAATTTTTTTTTCAAAATATTCCTCATACGATAGAGGGAGTAATGAGCTACATTTTGGTACCAAGAATTACTTTTAAAGTGATTTTTTAAGGCCTTTTAAAACATCGAGTAAAATATTTGCTTATCGTGCACATAACTACTATTATGCAAAAATAGTTATTATTTTTTAATTTTTGACTGAAGATCTTTTTTGGTCCCGCGCTTTGCACTTTGCGGAACCAAAAATTTTTTTCAGCTTATTCCCTCCCCAAATTTGTCCTAGCGGCGCATCCTAAAATTAAACTTACAAAATGCACGTGTATAATTATTTGCAAATTCAAGTTGGATTAACCCATACCAAGCAACAACATGGAGCAAAAAGATGCGAACAATATTTTTCCATACAATTTCATTTTTCCAAGTTCTCTGTAAAAAATATATATATAATCTTTAAAAATAGTTAAAATAAATTTACTTCAGTGTTTTTAATAGATTTACACATTTTTCTATAATAGTTTATCGTATAATAAATTGTGATTGAATTGACCAAAATTTTTACAGCTTGTCTTGTCCTTAACTTGACTAAAAGTTTGACTTGAAAATTTTTTTCCAATCTATTTAATTTTTTCTCAAAGATGTCTTTTTTGTACTGAAATCACTAATTTTACGCAAAAGTGCGATTTTTTGGGGCCAAAAATGCCATTTGCTTAGTCATTTTGCACCAAAAATACAGGGTTAAAAATCGTATTTTTGCTATTTTTCTATGAAATTTTCCAAAATTTTTTTAATTTGTCCAAAATAATCTTATAGGGCTATTTTTCTAAAAAAGTAAAAAATTTCCCAAAATTCCGGTTTTTGTGGCAATCTGTGCAAAAAAATTTATAGCAAATCTTTGTAAGCCTCATAAAAATGATTATACAAAAAGATAAATTTTGGTCATGCTTATAGTTTGTCTTATTTTATGGTGCTCATGTCCTAAAATAAAAATTTATAATACAATCAAACTTATTTTTATTCCAAGGGAGTGGTTGTACTTATTGGAATATTGATAGTTAAATAAGAAAAATGACAAATTTTTACAATACAGAGTGATTCAAATTTTCATAGTTATACAATTTATTCATAACCTTTTTATATTTTGTGTTTTTGGCTAATTTTATTTGAATCCTGAGACCTTAGACGACCCTTTAGTTCTAAAAAAGTTGAATTAAATTTTTTTTTTGAAAACCTCGTTTTTTCAACTTTTTACCCAAAGTGCACTTTTCGAAAAAACACTATTTATCAAAGTGTTTTTTCAACAAAAAAAAAATTTCAACTTTTTTTTTGAAAAAATCTTTTACTTAAAGTGTCAGGATCTAAATAAAAACATCTTGCAAAAAACAGACATAAGTATGAACAAATTATAGCGTTACAAAAATTTGATACAGTTTGTATTTAGGATAAAACATGAATGTTCCCGGATTTTTAATCCTCTTGGTTTCCATATTTGTTTTAGTAAGTTGTTTAATAGAATATTTTAAGTTAAAATACTTCATCCCATTAAATGAGCTCCAGAAATTATGTAAAAAAATCGATTTTTGGTTGTATCCATTGCCCCTTGGTATTCCGTCCATCCACATGGGGTCTTTATTCCCCGTTCTTACTGTACATATGTCCCATACTCATGAATGATATGGGTAAAGAGTTAATTGAACAAGCCATATAAATAAACTTTCATTTTTAGGCGTTTATAGTTTCAATATTAGTTAACAATGTTGCTGAATTTTCAATTCTTATGCCAAAAGATGGGTAAAACTTTGAATATAACTTAAAGCTTACAAGGGAACCACTAGTTCTGCCACACTCACAAGGAACATCAGGTTGGTGTCAGACGCGAAATTTTTTGAAACCGATATAAATCGAAAGAGAACCCCCACTTCGATCACAAAAATGAAGGAAATTTTTGTTGACGAGCTTTCTATTCAGCAGAATTGTCATTTTTTCAAACTACGCTTTGTACTTAGTCAATCTACAACATTTCTCATCAATAGGGCATTCGTGGACAAGTGGTTAATATTCTCTACTTGTGTTTTTTGCTACTGGTTCGAATCCACCTTGAAGACTTTTGTTTTTGCATTTTTGCAAAAAATTTTGCATGTGTTCTAAATATTTTTTTCAACCGTCTTAAATTATATTTTGTATTTTTGTATGCTAAAATTTATTAACTTAATTTAAAAAAAAAAACAATTCACATGAAAAATTCGTTAATTAATTTTTTTTAATTTACAAACCCATTCATGGAACAAAATTTTGACAATAATGGCATTTAAATTTTCCCTGGTTGATTACTCATAGCTTTATATAATAAAATAATAGCGTTAATTATTAAAAAATAATTTAAAACTGTTGAAAATAAATATTTGGAACACATGCAAAATGTTTTGCAAAAATGCAAAAACAAAAGTCTTCAAGGTGGATTCGAACCAGGAGTAAAAAACACAAGTAGAGAATATTAACCACTTAGCCACGACGGCCCTATTGATGAGAAATGTTGTAGATTGACTAAGTGCAAAGCGTAATTTGAAAAAATGACAATTCTGCTGAATAGAAAGCTCGTCAGCAAAAATTTCCTTCACTTTTGTGATCGAAGTGGGTGTTCTCTTTCGATTTATATCGGTTTCAAAAAATTTCGCGTCTGACACCAACCTGATGTCCCTTGTCAGATTTTTATGAGACCTATCTCAAAAAATCGGAAAAAAATAGTATATTAAGAATATGTATAGCTTGTATCACTGAAAGAGAAAAAAAAGTCCGGGGAGCATAGCATAATGCTAAATCTCTTGCTTTGCACTCCGAAGGGCGAGGGTTCGATCCCGGAGGTCGAAATCAGAAATATCATAATTCAAGATTTCATCATACAAACTACAAAAAATCTGTATGA
>OZJO01022251.1:0-53668 GCA_900406225.1 Acrobeloides nanus | reverse complement strand
TTTGAGAGCCAAATTTTTAAAAAAAGTTTGAGTATTGACACGAAAACATGAGTTACGCTCAAAAAGACTGATTGGATAGTATTCGGCATACATTCTTGCTTACTACTGAAAAAAATTTCATCGAAAACAAACGTAAAATGCCGATTTTAGATGTATTTTTTGATCTGGGGTCAGTTTGACCCCAGGTTGCCTAGGCTCGTGAAAAATAACGTTGCCGGATGAGGGTTAACTATATCACTACAAAAATAGCAAAACATTAGGACCGATCGCACGTCACCGTCATCAAGACCCAGACTGCCATTGCTCCAGCTTTTTTCGAAAGCCAAAGCGATGTTTACAAAATATCAGCTTCGATTTGTAAATTCCATCAAGGGATCAAGCGCTCAGATTCTTTGCACTTGATATAGATCATAGAGCATTCATATTAATACATGCTCTTTGAACACGTTTAGCCACTACCATACTATCATACGTGGCAACGGGGGGGGGGTGCGACCCCCTGATCGATTAACTCAAAAAGCCGAAAATTGAGGGGATCACCTCAAATTTTCATGTGAATGGTATAATTTTTGAAAAAAGCGGATTGTAGAATTGTTGTCCTCATCGAGAGGAATCGTTTGAGGGGTCGATCATGAAAATCGGACAACGACTTCGAGCAACACACCCTTTGAAAATTTCGAATAGTTCAAAAATTCAAACATGTTTTTAAAATAAACGACGCATGCTTGACGGCTAAATTTTTGCATAAAATTGTAGCTCTCGATTCGTATATAATGTTTCAAAAAAGAATTATTCAAATTGCTAATGTCCTTGCCGAGAAAATCAATTTTTTTCACAACAATACTTTTTCGTGTTATTGAAACGAAAACTTTTATTCATTTGTTCTGTCACCATTTTTTTCCACACTTTCCCCCTCCGTGATATAACCAAGCCTCAGGGTCTACTTCTAAAAAATAGGTTTTGCGTCTTTAAATTTAAAAATTAAGTCTAAAATTATACGTATCAATAAACTTGATTTTTGATAAAATTTAAACATTATGTAAATAAAATCAAATCATAATATTTACACAAAGAATGCGAATGTTTAATAACTTCATAAATTAAAAATTTTACTGCATACAGTTGCGGAAAAAAAAAGTGTTCCACCCCCCAAACAAAATTTGTTTGAGGGGTGGAACACTTTTTTTTTCCGCTACTGTATATGTCAAAGTTTACACTATAATATCATTACTGAAAACGTTGATAATGTTTAATGTTTGTATTTATATATTTTTTTAATCAATCAATATTTAATAGTTCCGCGTCCAGAAACTAGACGCCTGATCACGGTTCAAAGATTTGGCCACAAAAATTTCGCACAATAAAAACTTTTAACAATCCTATTATGTGACAAAGGCCAACTCTTTTTAAAGTCAAATTATATTCAAATGCATTTAAATCAAACACTACAATAATCACAATCAAATCTGCCGTCCCCTGAATTATGCCGTCCCATGAAAAATTTTGTAACTATGATTTAAAGCCACTGTTATTATTAATACTAATTTTTGTTGTTTATCAAATACTTGGTGCGGTGGTATTTTATTGGTGTGAAACTAATTTGAGCAATAATGATGATCATCGAAATAATTCTGTGGATGATATAATTAGAGCGCCAGAAGAAATTACTAGTAAAATTTTATTGATTATTAAAGAAAATGTTAAGCTTGAAGATGAAACAATTTTCCAAGTAAATTACTGTCTCATTTAGCACATACCTGTGCAAGGAGTGCATATTTTCCAAAAATTTGCAATGGATAAAGGAGCAACTTCGAAAATTTTGCATCCTCTTCCTGAGTTGATGACCAAAAAAAGGTCGGAAAGCTTGATTTTCCCTCGGGAAGTGCCGCTCGAGTCACTCTCGGAGAAATTGTGAGCACGGTGCACTTGGCTCCCCGTAATAATCCCTTGTTTTTGATATTTTTTCGTTGTGGGCATCCAATTTCAGCGGTGTAAATTTTTTTGTCGATTGCCCTCATCCCCATAACTTTACTGATAGTAGACATCTCAAGAATTCTTAATGATTTCTGCACAGGATTCAGGATTGCTGAGTATGGGGATATTCACCCTAGAGTGGAAGGGCGGCTCGGTAAAAAAACATGCAAGATCATACGCATTCTTATCGGACCGAAAAACTATGCACTTTATTTAGGTAGAAAAAATATTATTACAAGAATTAAATTTATTTAAACAGAATATTGAAAATTTAAAACAAGATAATAAAATACAATGGGATTTTTGGACTGCCATGCTTTATGCGCAAGTATGTTTAAGAGTTAAAATTCGTTTCAACGATAGCTTCCAAAATAATGAACGTTTTAATTTAAAAATAGCAGTGACAAGTGCTGCAATGTGAATTTTATAGTTGCGAGTTTGATCTTTTCATGGTCAAAATTTCACAATTTTTGAATTTCAGTAAATTTTTTTATGAGTTCCTTTAAAGGAGGAGGATCGGTTGAGGCAAGTTATCGCAAAAAATTTGTTTTCAAAATCTTTTCGACAAGCGTAAAAAATGGCAGTATAACTTTTTGTACAATTGTGATTCGTACGAACTTTTCGTACGGTACTTTTCGTACGAACCTTTCGTATAAACTTTTCGTTGCGATTATCAATAAAATTCGTTTATTGACACGAAAAAATTTAAACCAAAACGGATTTCATTGATAATCAGGCAACGCAAAGTTCGTACGAAAGATTCATACTAAAAGTACCGTATGAAAAGTTCGTAAGAACCACAAAATCTTTAAATTTAACCTCACGAGGTTTTAGACATTATGTACAACTATCGGATATGGCAATTCGTATACGACTACAACTCTTGGACGCATTCTTACAATGATTTATTCACTTATTGGAATACCTTTGGTCCTTAGCATATTAGATTATATAGGTAAGATTTTCGTCAATTTTTCGATCAAACAATTTAGGAACATTGGTAACAATATGTCTGCAAAAATTTACATCTGTGATTAAATTTTTCTTTATGGACATATACTATTGGATATTGCCAGGTGTTCACAAGAAATATGCCTGCAAGCTAGATAAAACTTGTATAATAGGTAAAATTTTAATTACAGGGTACCCCCAACCCAAAAAAGACAAATTTGCGCGATTTTTTTAAAGTGTTTTAATTTTCACCAAAAGAACCATATAGGGGGTTTATCTATGCGAGGAATCGATTGAGGGTATTGCGGAATCTTGAAAACGCTTATCTTACCCTGATCCAAGCAAGAGATGTGTATATTGAGAAAATAGGCTAATACATGGTCAGGAAAGCTTTTTCAAGGTTCTGCAAAGCGCGCAATCGATTTCTCGCAAGAAAAACCTCAATAGGGTTATTTTGATGAAAATTAAAAAACTTGAAATTTTTTTGAAAAAATCGCAAAATTTCCATTTTTGGACCACCTTGTAATAGACGCTTTTCTTTTATCCGTTTGTCGTCTATACCCCTTCCCAGGGCACTCCTTTCCAGAGAAAAATTTTGAAGCAGCTCTTTTAACATGATTTAGATTTTGATGAGCATAATATACCAGTAAAAATATCTTTAATCTTCGTTGCTATCTGGATTGGTTTATGTGCAGGAATGTCTTGCCTTTGGGAAGATTGGGGCTATTTTGAAGCTTTCTACTTTTTCTTCATTTCTTTAAGGTAGAAAGTTTAAAATAGAATATGCTTTAAAAAATAACTTTTATAGTACAATTGGATTAGGTGAACTAATGCCCACACAACCACAATATCTACTTTTAATGTTTGTAAAAATTATGATAGGCCTAACATTGTTTTCTATATGCATAACATCGATTCAAGTAAAAAATAAACATAAATACTCCTGACCATACATGGGCAGCAGAGGGGTACTGGGCCCCAAAATATGAATTGGTCCCAAAGGTTACTGTTGACCAAAAAAAACGTCGACAGGCGAAAAAGTCGAAATACTAATTCGTTCTCGATTTATGAATTCGTATACGAATTTTCACACCGGATTCAGTCTGGGCGGCTTTCCAAATACGAATTGGTCCATTAATTTTTCCTCGATACGACGAATTAGGGGGTACAATACCCCCCCCCCCCCCCCCTGGTATAACAGTCCACACAACATCATAAAAGAGGGCCACAATCTTTTTAATACTTCATTTTTTTAGCATGCCTTAGAAAATTTACTTTCTCATTGTCTATCAAAATTAAGAGCAACAGAAGAAGAAGAAGAAATTGACGAGTTTGATGTAGAATCCAATCACAAGCAACACATTTCATTAGGTGTATTCAGAAGCTATGGGAGCAATTTTTCTTTAAATAAACTACATTCTGAACTTAACAACAACATCAACAAAGGTTCTCAAACCATTTTGAACAACAAGATAAATATTGTAACAAACGGATTTATTTTTTATCTAATATTGTATATTTTAGAAGTCTTTTATTAGGCGAACACCATCTTTTGAAGATGTGGTAAAGGTAATAAATGAGATTGAAGATCATGAAATAGAGGACGCGAAGTTGCAAGAAGAAATTGATAGAAATAACAACAATAAAGAAAATAGTGCAGATTCATTTGAGCTTTTATATAATAAGAAAACTTGCCGTTGTTGTTTGGCATTGGCAAATGGCTCGGTGATATTTATTTTATTTAGAGAGAAATGAGAAATTTTTAGATTGTTACTTCCATTTTATTGCATAGATACAATCTTCGAAACAATCTTATGCAATGTCCATCATATTTATCTTCACTAACTTCCTTAAATACAAGAAAATTTGTAAAGCTGAAGCATAATGAAAAGCTAAAAATTAAACAAATTGAAGATCATACCTTATTGATGCCTTAAAAGCAGTAATTGGTTATTTCACGCAGCCCCGCGGAGCTGCATACAGTTTGGTTTTTATACCACTCTTGTATCACACTCTTCAGAGGTTTTTAAGGGGGAGGGAGGAGACTCCTCCCCCTGCCGACCTATGATACTGTTTTTTCTCTTTTCCAGTGATTTTAAATATTGTTTCAAAGTACTGCTCCAATATTTCTTTTAAAAAAGATATAAAAACATTTGAGGAATTTTGAATTTTTGTATTTGACGTGAAAAAATCATTTTCGATTATTCGTAGGCAAGATTTTTCAATACAAACGGTCTTCAAAAATTTGGCACTATAACTTTCGCCACGAATCTCGCTACGCTAACTTTCGCCATGTAACTTTCGCCACGATAACTTTCGTGTCAATAAACATTTAATTTCAGACTAATTGAGTTGCCTGATTTGCAATAAATATGTATATTGACACGAACGTAGCTAAAGTTGTTGTGGCGAATATGAAACATGGCAAAAGTTATAGTGCCAAAAATTTCATTACATGAAATCTTATAATCTAGTGATTGCTTGAAGCAATTTTTTGAATGTTTCTTCTTAAGCTGAGTTCTAAACTTTGTTAGAAGTAAAATATTGTTTTTTCTACAATTTACATGTTTGAATTTTTTACTTTTACTTTTGCTTTTATTTTATTTTTATATTATAATCAAGAGTTTGGCATTAATTCGTTCAAACAAAATATTTTCTCATCGTTTATTTACGCTCAAAATTTGGCGCTTATAGATAATTCGAATCGCAACACATATTTATTAACCCATTTGGACAGAAATGTCGGCATTTGGCTTTGTAACTGGCAATGTTTATTTTGTAAACGAGTCATTAGCAATGAAAGTATTGAGTTTGATGTGAGATTTCTTGACTTTTTAATTAATTTAATGTGTATAAATAATTTTGTATTTGTTATAATTTAAGGTTGGTCAAAAATTTACTCTTATAAAAAATTTCTTTATTATCTAAATTTTTTATAACATTATATGAAGTTTTTAATTTTTAGACAGATGGTATAGATTAAGTTATGTAAATTTTTGATGTCATTATTTTTTACACACCAATATTTTTGAGAACTTATATTGTTTATAACCTTTGCTTAATTTACCTTACTATAAATTTCATTTAATTCCATATATAAACAGTAGGTAGCAATCCGATAGAATGCTAATCGTCCACTTGTCTAACGTCCAAATCCGCTTGTCATCGTGGGAGTCGAAAATCGCGGACATATGTAAATAGGGGTATTAGGAAGGTTATCATATTTCCTTAATCCTTTTACGGGAGAAAATAAAAAAAATTTTTGTCGAGTTTAGTTAACGTTAAGTGGCGGGAAACAGGGGAACTTGCTTCACATTTTTTATCAAAGAGCTTCCTAATACATTTTTTTCAATTTTAGTATGAAATCATGAATTATAAAATTTTGAGTATTGGACCACTTAAAATTGAGGCCAAGTGATCATTCTTGACATATAAACATCATTGAATTGGATCGGCTCATGTATCGACACTGGCCACACACTCGAAATCGGGGTGGACAACCTCTAATGAATGTCAAAGTACCTATAAACATTTCCTCTAATTCGTAATCAAATTACAGCCATGCGCATCCTGGTTGTCGCTTGATTTGAGTTGTTTATAGAAGAGTTTGTTTGGAAATTTTTTTATGGGATGTTATATTCATTTTTAGAAAAAAATGGGCAACAAATCTCCAAAAAGGGGCATTCATCTACAAAAAAGAGTAAAAAATAAAAACCTAATTTTTAAGCTCATTGAGATTATTTTATAGGATTTTGAGCCCACTAGCTTTTTATTCTTTAGTATATTTTGGCAGATGTCCTCTATCATCTTTGAGGAATAATTTATTGCTGTCTATTAAACATCCATAGCTGTTGGACATGCTTGAGCGCATAAAACCTAGTATTTAGCTCATCTGAAAAGTGTGAAAATTCACAGTTACCTGACGATTATGATCAGTTTTTATCATAATTTTATCCATTTAATTACTACTTGGGTATGATAAGA
This sequence comes from Acrobeloides nanus, assembly GCA_900406225.1. Classification (NCBI taxonomy): domain Eukaryota; kingdom Metazoa; phylum Nematoda; class Chromadorea; order Rhabditida; family Cephalobidae; genus Acrobeloides; species Acrobeloides nanus. The sequence continues at coordinate 46,759 of OZJO01022251.1, read as the reverse complement.
GATCAAGAATAACAAAATCTATTTTGAGTTGAGATTAATAGGCTGCTTCAATAGCTTGCAAAGTAGTTAATAAATTACAGGGTGTCCCAAAAAAAAGTAGAATTTTGAAATTTTTTGTCAATTTTGGGATCAATTTTTCGAAAAAAATTTTTTCTAAAAATGTCATTTCTAGGGGTAAAAATAGCTGAAAAACACGAATCCGACGTCCAAAAATTTTTTTGACCCATAAAAACCCCTTAAAATGGCCAAAAACGTGTTTTTTAAGACTTTATCATAGAAAAAAATTTCAAAATTCTACTTTTTTGGGACACCCTGTAATAAAACTGATGATTTTACTCATATAAAAAAGAAGCCCAAAAATTAATATATTAGAGTCAAATTGTTATGTTGTCTTTTTAACTTTAAAGTTCAGTTCAAAAGTGCTGTTAGGCAATGAAGTAAATAAAGTTCAGTTCAAAAGTGGTGTTAAAAGTTCAAAAGTGCTGTTAGACAACAAAGTAATTTTGCATTTTTAATTATTCTGCAAAGTAGCACATTTTTTATTATTAGAAAATAAGAAAAATATTAACCACTAGTGACCCCTGGTTAATTACTATTTACTTTGTCGGTGTTTCTTTTGATGAAACAAGCTTGTAACCGATACCGCTGGCACGGATCAATGCATTGGAAGTATATGATTTCCGGCCTACCCTCATTTAGGCTAAGCCGTTAATATTTCGAGGTATAAGGTTTTCATCTAGCAATTTGATTTCAACAAATAAACAATTTTTTGATCTATTCAACTTGGCTCAAATTGCTCCATTTTTCGTCAAAATTTACATAATAATTGTATCAATGGCCCATATTTTTCTCACACACACATGTTTGATTTTATTGCCAATCGAAGCTTATTTTGAGTCCGACGATGCTGTTGATCTTTTATATGCCATTTTCGCATTTTATGCATGGTTCATTCAATGTTTTTTTGTTAGGATACAGTCATTCATGGCATTTGAGCAAATAGAGGTGTTTATGTTACTGAATAGAAAAGAATTTTTTTCCTCGTTAGAAATGTATTAGTTATTACTAATACTTTGTTGATATTAATCCCTGCTATAGCTAATCTTTTTTTGAAAAAAATTTTTGTCTTCGATTTGGATCATTTTGGTGTCAATTGTCTTCTCTCATCGTCTCCAACAATTTTTGCAATCGCGCTCGGGATTTAAATCTATAGTTTCCGAGGTCGTCTGGACAGACACACATTACACGTTTAATGTGGTAGGATATATGGTTTTAACAAAATTTTTCCCAAATTGTCCACATTTTCGCATTTTTCAACAATTTGACGATTCTTTGACAAAAATGGTATTTTTTATGAAAACTTTGATAATTTTGTTCAAAAAAGTGGTAAAAAAATATGAAAAAATGTTTATAAGTCGGCTGAAAAAATCGCATAATCGCATAAGGCTTTTTAAAATAATCGCAAATTTCTGGCAGTCAAATAATCGCAATCGCATAACCGCACTTGCTTAAATGCACAGTTCTGACTACGGGCGGTAAAAATTCTAGATGGTAAAATTCTTCTTTCCGCGATAGTTTATCGTCCCGAGCAAGTGACAGCTCTTTGGCAGTCTTATATGACGGATTACAGCCGAATGATTGATGATCTCCAAATAGGGCTCATGGTCATTTCTTGATAGGAGTTGATAGTAAAATTTGTATAATTTTGAGTTGCCCGACATCTTTTCCCTTATCCCTTTTGTTCCCTTAAACAATTTTTTTCCTATGACAAACAAATTTTTTCCCGTGACAATTTTTTCCCAAATTCGTTTTAATAAACACGATTTTATTGAAATTCAGGCGACTTTAAAAAAAAAGTTGTCTGAATGGCAATAAAATCGTGTTTATCAAAAAGAATTTGGGAAAAAATTGTTTAAGAGAACAAAAGGGATAAGGAGGAAAATGTCGGGTAACCTAATTTTGGGATACATCTTTGGGATCAAATTTATGTACAGGGTGTGCGGAAATTATCCGGCCCTCTATAGTAAGATATATCTAGATACTTTTTTCGCCATAACTTTTGATAGGAATAACTATACACGAAGATCTTCGTGTCATTTTAAAGCTACGAACGTGAGTTTTAAAAACATACCAAGATCTCGACGTATAGATGTTCCTAACAAAAAATACAAAATATTTTATTATTATTAGAGCTTACTTTCTCTCATTTATTCCTGCCGTGTTTATCTTGTTCGTCTTTAACATGGAACGCATAAATTTGCTAGCATAGACTTGTCAAAACAATTGCCTATTGACCTGGGTATTCTCGACTAGAAAAGCTGCAACAATTTTGTCCTAATCCGATTACGGATGACATCTCCGCACAGACTTTCTATGAAGAGGAATATGCAAATTCAGTCAAGCTTTCAGTTTTTGGAACAATCTGTGTTTGTGTCATAGATTGGGATGTAATTATTTCAGACTATGGTCGATTTTTTTAATACATTTTACAGTTAAAGTTTGTGCTTTTTATGTAACCATCAAAAATTAGGTGTCGTTTCATAAATATTTACATAAAAGAATGATTTGATTATAGTCAATAATTTCCATTTTTGATAAGTTCGAAATTAAGTTAGACAACTTAAAAATTTTCTTTTTGTTGTAAGATGTGTTTCTACTATTAAGTTTATTGCACTATTTCTTTCAAAAATTTGTGACCACCGGCTGACCGCGAAACGATCTTTCTTCGAATTTTTACGACCTACCGATACAAATTCTGAGCGCAAAGAAGACATAAGTCATTATTACTCTAGAGGGCACATCTGGTATAATAGGATTTTTAAGATCAGCTAAGTTTGAGAGCATAAAGAGGAGAATTTTCTACTCTTGAAAGTGAATGTAGTTTTTTAATTTTGATCATGAGAATTCATTTTATTATTACAACAAAATTTCTTCATCATAAACATTATTTTGAACCCATCAAATGTAAAATATTATGATTTTTATAACTTTAGCAAAATGTCTTTTTTAACACTATAAATTTATTGTGCTTAATTTTTATGCATTTTCCGATAGGCAAATCACATTTGGGCAAAGGGTGGGCGACCCACCGCCACTGGGGATCAATTTTCAGCAAACGTGTCGTTTTTGGTAAAAATAAACAGCAAAAAACCAAAGGGTCTCCCTTATGCTTTGGCCGGCCAAAAAAAGGTCGTCAAACGTGTCACTTTTCGTTTACCAGCCTACTCTCCCCCCCCCTGCCCATGTATGAGGTAAATGCCGACAAATATTGTACGAGAAATTTTTACTATAACTATCTATAACAAAAACACTAATCTTCAAGGAAGTTATGGAAAGAGAGATCGAATCTACCATGTAATTTGTTTGAAATATGATCCGGTCAATTGTTTTGGACATTTTCTCATGAACTTATTCTTCGATTTGAGGTTTCCTTAGTATTTTTGTCTATTGCTAAAATATTTGCTAAAAATTTACTGCTATTTGGGCACTATTACTTTTTCCCCTTTTTGGTTTTTCCCTCTTACTTTTTCCCCCATATTACTTTTCACTTTGAAATTTGTGTAAAATCGGGGAAAAGAGTAAGAGGGAAAATAAAGGGGGAAAAGTAGTAGTAACACTATTTGCTAAAAATTTACCCCATTCATTGCACTGATTCCGGTGTGGCTAATTTTGTTATTTTAGTAGGCTGTTAATCAAGCTCTACAAGAATATATGGGAATTTTTGAAAATTTCGAGTTCGGACGTGTTCCTTGTTAGTTTTTCAGTATTTTGAAATCAAATTCTGATTCTACGCATAAAAACGGGGATTACATACCATTTTTTATATAGAAAGCCAAAGGTTCTACTTTCGTGTTGGATCCCTTTAAATTTATTTACTCTCATGCATAAAATTTTAATAAATTAAGGCCATGATTAAATCTCGATTGGTATATCAACCTGTCCATCTAGAAATTTAAATTAAAATTCGAGAGTCTCCCACTCATCTTTTTTCGATTCGATGATCCATTTGTTGTATCCTTTCATATTCCTAAGTTTCATTTGTCTAGAAGGGTTAGGCGCGATGTCAGCAATTTACCCAAAGAATCTGGTCATTTATCTCTGTCCGCGCATGTTGACACCCTATTGATCATGATTCTGCCATCCGACTTTAGGACTTGAACTGATCGGAGAAAACTGTTATTAGTTTTGTAGTTATTGAGAGAATAGTCAATTTGCGAATTTTGTTGCAAATATTTTATAATATTTTATACCAATTTTTTCTCTTTGCACTTAGAGTCATTAAAAAGTAGCGATCATGAAATCGAAATAACGTATTATAAAGATAATTTCTTTTAAGTAATAATCTTTTTGCTTTTTAATCAGTTCCATTTTTTGTTAGATAAAGAAATTCTTTATTTTTAATTTATTATATTAACTAAAGGAGGTTGTACAATGATGAGAATTTCCTCAGAGGATTTTTTCATGAGGATTCCTCATGTGTTTGTGCACAATAGTGAGGAGGGCCCTCATGAACATCCTCAGGAAGAACATCATAGCCATTTTAATAGGGAACTACTTATATCTGTATGTTATTATTATTTTATTCGAAAAATAAAATTTGTTATTCTTTCAATTTTATTCAAAAAATGAAATTTTTAATCATGAGAAATTCCCACGAAAAGATCCTCAGAACAAATCCTCATGCGTGATTCCTCATCATTGTGCAACCCCTTTAATATAATTTTGGACTCGTTAAAAATTTTTAGCTTTCAAATTTAAAGGGGGTGCACGCCCAGTACGCTTCTCAAAAAAATTATTTTCCAAATTGGCTGATTTTTGGTACTCGGAGGTTTTTGGGCACGAGAAATCGATTGACGCAAGTCCCGAGTTCCGAAAAATTTTCATGACCCCCTTCGAAAACCCCCAAGCATACATGGGCAAGCAGGGAGGTACTAGGCCCCAAAATACGAATTGGTCCCAAAGGTTACTGTCGACCAAAAAGAAATGTCGACAGGCGAAAAAGTCGAAATACGAATTCGTTCTCGATTTATGAATTCGTATACGAATTCTCACTACGAATTCAGTCGGGCGGCTTTCCAAATACGAATTGGTCCATTAATTTTTCCCCCGATACGGCGAATTAGAGGGGTACAGTACCCCCCCCCCCTTGCCCATGTATGCCCCCAAGTACCAAAAATCAGCCATTGGAGCCAAAATAAAAAAAGTTGAAAGAAACATTTTAAAAGACTATTATTATTTGATAATAATAAAATTTTTGTTTGATAATAACCAGATTTTTACACCATATTATCTCTGCCCACGCAACAATTATTGTAAGTAATAAACCATAGATAATCATAAAATTCTTCAACCTCACAAAAATTACCATTTTTTGGTTTTCTAACCTTACTTATCCTAATCTTCTTGTCTCGCCAAATTTTATGCTCGTTTATTCCGACTTCCACTTGCACATAAACTTTGGTATTTCTTCTCCAAATTATCACTATCCTTTTTCGGCAAGAGTCATATGTATTAAAGCCCGATTAATTAAAGGTCTATGGATGACCGGTGTCTTTTTGGAATGGCATTGAATGAGCGATAGTTTTTTAAGGGGAATTGTATTTTGGAAGAGACAGTTGTATGACGCTGTATGAATACAATTATTACCTTGTTTATGTATGAAATCGGATCGGTAGATCAGATACATATTTTTGTAGGATAAAAACCGATAATTGGGAAAAATTTCCACGATAAGGTGGGGTTTCAAAAATTAACCATAAACGCTATGAGATCTAAATATTTTAAATGCTAACTCTTATAAAAATTTTATCCTTTTCTTTTTGATAAGTTCGAAAATAAGTTAGACAAAAAATCGTAATTTTTTATCAATAATAAATTTTCAATAGCTTCTAACATAAATTTCGAACTTACTAAAAACTGTGTAATTAAATTAGAAAAGATTATTTATTTACATTTTGAGACTTGGAACTTAACAAAAAAAATTTTCATATTTTTGTAAACGTTAAAATGGTTTCAAAATTAGAAGATGAATAGCATATTTCACTATCCATAAAAATTATAAGGGTAGCATATGCAATAATTTTTTTCTTCTTCATACACATCCAATATTTACATAAGGTCATGAAAAAATTGCCAAAGTTTGTTTTAGCCAAACCATATTTTCTTCTCCTAATTCTTCAGTCATTATTCCCCACCTGTCCCCAAAAGGTCAGCACCGATTTAAAAGTTCATCCTTGCACTGATTGCATTCTTGATAATTTCTGGATTAGTCTTGCTCGCAATCTAATATGTGTTAGATAAGTGTGCAGCCATCCTCTGTTCCTATAGGTTATCAAGATAAGTGGAAGTGTTGGTCATAAGCCAACATTGTCAGCCGTGTCCAAGTGTGACCATCCTCTTTTTCTCATTCAACATTCATTGGTTATTCTCAATTTCATATGTATGAGTGGCGATATAAAAGATGGGATATTAAGTGAAGCTCCCGCACCTGCTGGCATGAGAGATAATTGGGGTTAAAATGAGCGGAATTTCGTTGTTGCAAGTCAAAAGTCGTGGAGCCATGCTGTGCGGTATGCGATATTTATTTTTAATATTAAAGGAGTTTGAGTGATGAGCTTTTTGCTACGCGATATAATTTTTATTCCGTGAAGTTTGTTATAAACACGGTAGATAGACGTGAACGAGAAATTGAAAGTGCCTCAATTTTTTCGGTTTTGAGAAAAGTATCTTATTTTGATGAGTTATGAACAAAACTTGATTTTGGCTGACTCCCCCTGTTAGATTTCGTTAGGAAATTCCGGACCTCCGGGCATAGTTTATCAGTAGGGAGATTTACCGGACTCTCAGGATGGATGGATGAATGGCCTTTCAGGGGGGGTACATGATAAAATTTTCAAAAATTTATATGATGAATGAATTGGAAGGGGGGAGGGTACACGAACCCTCATGATGGATGGATGAATGACTATAAAGGCGGAAGGTCCGAGGATGAGTGGTGAGGGGGGTACTGTACCCCCCCCCCTTGGTAACCTATGCCTCCGGGTCTTTGTGGTTCAAAAGGTGTGGTTCTCATTATAGGAATATTAATAAAAAATCTCATCTCGTTTCTACCTCATTTGATGAGTCCGGAAAATTTACCCTTGGATAGTAAACATAAGTTTCTGCCTTTAGGCTAGTTCAGATACATAGACTATTGTTCTTGAGGGTATCTCCGAAATAAGCTCTTATTCAAATGGACAGATAGTGTTATACCTAATGACAATAAATTTGCCCCCAGGTGAATAAATATAGATTGTTATTTTTGAGATATGGAAAATACTGCTTCTATTGTTCTTGCATCAATTAGATAAATAGAGTAATATTCATTTGTAAATAAAATATTATTACAAGTTTAATAACCAAACTTTTTTTGTAATGTGAATTTCTAAAATTCGAATGTAACCGAACATTATCACTGTTGTCTATTCTCAAAGTTTTATAAATAGATTCCTTTAAAAAATTTTTTAATAAGTTCTAAAAAAGTTAGATACAATGCTAATTTTTTACTTTTTTTATCGCGAACCAGTATTAATTCTGTTCCTGGAACAGAACAGGTTACTCGGTTCTGTTCCTGTTCTTGGAATAGAACAGTTTCCAATTTTTGATGCTGTTCTACAGTTTAAACTGTTCCAAGAACAGCTCCGGAACAGAATTAACACTGTCGCAAGCTTCTCACATTTCGACTAAGATTCTTTTTCTTTTCCTATTTCAAAACAATGATTCTAAAAGTATGAAAAACATGCTGTTAAAACTATTAACAACATGCTCATTATTTCTAAAAAATACACAATTTTCTGAAATTATTGTCAAAAAGAGGTCAAAAACACCGAAAAGGTAGACTAATTATTCCTGCTAGTAAAGAGTCCCGTGAATAGGATGTCAATCTTATGGCCTAGATTTTGTGTAGTAACACGTGTTTTTTCTGCTTATTTCTTTCCAATAAAAAGTTATTTCGTGAAATTTATATAGACTTTTTGTTAATTTCGTGCTTTTTGAAAATGATGAAAAAAATTTTATTAAGTCTAACAATTTTTCGAACTTATTAAAACTAACAAAGATAAATAAAATAAGATGATACAACAATTTATCTATTTGCAACCTTTTCAGTTGTTCAATTTTTGAAAGCCTTTAGTGTAAAGCGCTTATTATACTTTTCCGCGGAATTTTTCTGCGGTTTCTTAACTGAACAATTTATCGCGTTAGAGAAGGGTTGATGACATGATTTTGGTACCACGGGTTTTTGCGCGGAAAAAAATCTGCGGAAAAAATCAGAGAAAAAACTTTGAACGCCCAAATCTTGGGTTTTTTGCATCCGTTTCGGACAAATTTTTTCCATTCGCAAGGGCGCGTGATGAGCTTTCATCTGGTACCAAAATCATGTCATCAATCCTCCTCTAACGCAATAAATTGTTCAGTTAAGAAACCGCGGAAAAGTATAATAAGCGCTAAGAAGGGTTAAGAATGATCTAGCTTTTTCTAAAACTGACATTTTAAAATTTACATGAAGACGAATAATATTTTCGTGCACAGTCGATAGTTAGAATTTCATAAAGCCCTATGGCCACAATGACAATAAAAAAATATCCTGCTCCGATTTACCTTTGAACCTTTTTTGCATCTGAAAAACAATCACTTATGTTCATATGTCACTTCCGAATGACTTGAGGACTTATGCACAGGATTTCACAAGTATTACTGCCATTGAAATTAAGTGTCTCGTTCATTTCCTCATTTCTTTTGTACATGAGATTTGTGCAGATCCTGATCGCAGCGCGCCCTGGAGCTGAAAAGTGGACTAGGAAGAAGTCGAATTAACAACAATAATAATGAAGATGGATCGGCGTTTTGTTGTCCACTTGAACGCCCGACGATTTATGCCTCCATGAGTTCTTTAATGCGATTTACGCGAAAATGATTGAGCTCTCGTAATGATTTTTATGTATTTGGACTTTTATTGGTTGCTCTGTTTTTGTGTGTAGATGGGGGAATCTAGTTTATTAACAAAAAATGAAAGAATTTTTGTCTAAATCTGTTTTGAACAGTTTTATTAATGTAAAAAATTATCATTATGTCTAACATTATTTTGAACTTATTAAAACAAAAATAAATAAATGTATAAATAAAATACAAAAATTTGAATGTATGGATTCTTTTCGCTTTGATAAATTTTTGAATGCCTTTTTCTTCAAAAAGGTTTATTTTCAAACATTTTAGTAAATCTAACAAAAATTGTTTAGAATAAAAAGACTTTTACAAAAAAAAGTTTAACACAAAAGTTGTCCAAAAATATTTGCCCCACAACTTTTTCCTTGATCACTTTTATGACAAATATTTTAAAAATTTTATGTTGAAAAAATCGACAACACAAAGTTTCGATGGCCGCATCACTATTACACACTTATTGTAGAGCCATAGGTGGTGCCCGCAATCCAATTGTCACCTCTTTGCTCTCAACATGTTTTTTTGTTCATGTCCATGTCCGTCTTAATTATACCGATGTTCACCATAAAGAGACTCTTTTCTCTATAATTTGCGGTTTTTTCACCACCTAATGCGTCGAATCCAAGGGTCAAGCGTATCTCTTTGAGAAGTTCCCTGTTGCCGCACTTGTTTTATCCACTTTATCCACACCGGCATACAACTTTTCTTTTATAGAATTTCTTAAGTGTTTGCATTGTAAAAATGTTTAGATCCTAAGACAGAGTGCCAAGAGGGAGTACAGAATTTTAGTTACCAAATCACTTGTCCGAATCTTAGACATCTAAAACATCATAGATAATTTTTTTTGCCAAAATTTTTACTAGGGTTATTTTTTAACTTCTATAAAACACCCAAGATAATTTTTTTCGGCCAAAATTTCTTTTCTGTATTTCAATATGGAGAAAATTTCTAGCTTGGTTTCGAAAAAATTCGAGAAACTTCGATTTTTGAACCATTTTTATACAAGGGACTGTTAATCCCAATAAATAAATTCATCTTGGATAGCGCTCGAACCGTTAACACTAATCCCTCCTAGGTTCGAACCTTCGAGTTATCGTCACTCAATAATTTTTCAAGTTTGTAGGCATTTAGAGAAAAATTATTTGCACTTCCAAATTTGTAAAATTTGATTCAAAAAGTTATACATTCGTGCTACTCCGGAACTGATTTGCGTGCCAAATTACTTCATTGTTGACCCATTGCGTGTTCCGCAACTCGCCTCGGAAGTGCCACATCTGGGTCCTCTCCAAAAACCTTAGGATAAACCTAGGAATTTTCTCCTTTTCCTCTAATCTTTTAAAAGCAAGTACTGCCAACACCCGCTTAACATAAATAAATTCCCCAAATCGGATTTGCGGAATTTAGGCGGTTGGTCAGTCTTGGCTAACGAGTTGTTCGTTAGCCAAGCATTTTGTTACAGAGTGGCCATGGTTGTGCCATCATCTCTGTTTTGTGGCATTTCTTTGCTAGACATAAAAAAGATTTTTAGCGGATTTGGGAGAAGAAATTATATAGTTTAATCAAAATGCTAAATTGTTGAAGTTGTTGACATTTTTTGCTTTTATATATGTTTTTAAATTAATTTTTTAAGCTAATTTAGTCTACCATTATTTTGAACTTATCAAAAGTAATTTGATAAAAATTTAAATTTTAAGAGCAATATCCTATCAGCATATTCAATGTTGGTATGCCAATATCGCGTTTTTGGTTATTTATTTATTTTTATAAAAATTTTATTTAGCTGATTTGTTATTATTAAATATTATGTAGAATCTTATTAAAATTATGCAAAAATGGTCTGTAACTGCATTCCACCGCCTCCTATATTTGATCTAACTCCACCACCTGATCCCTCTCTAATATGGAACTTGATTTCAGATGAACCACTAGAAAGTTTCCAGAAAGTAAGAATTGAAGCGTTTTCTAAGTTGCTAAAATATGAGTTTTGCACACCAAAAAAATGGTTGTCGTTTTTGTGCAAAACCAAAAAAATGGCATAGTATCTAAAATAATTTTGAGTTCATCAGAAGTTAAATTTAATTAAAGATATTAAAAAAACGAAAATAACATTATTTACAAGAAGTCATACCCAAAATTTTTGGAGACCTTCTACTTTGTGCTATTTTCTTTAAGGGGTCCAAATAGATCAAACTCCGGCAAAAAATTTTTTCTCGATATGACCTATATAGGGGTAATTTGATGTGAGGAATCGATTCTCCCGAGGTGAGAAAACGCCTCCTTCATCTTGTTTTCGTGAAAATATCGATTATCCGCTTTCTTAGCCTATGAGCCACCAAAAAGATTCGCTTTGGCCAAATATGATGAACTAAAAGTCTGGTGAGTAAAAAGTTGAAAAATCGATATTTTTTGCGAAAATAAATTAAATAACGCATTTTCACGCTTCGATAGTGCGCGCAATTGATTCTTTGTACGATTTTACCCTTATATAGGTTAAACCGTGGTACAAATGATTTTTACGAGATTGTCAGAAATTTGTACCCAGTCCCCCCAAATCGATATTTTCACTAAACAAAGTGAAGGAAGCGTTTTTATGCTTCGGGAGTGCTCGCAATCGATTTCTCGCGTCCAAATTACCCCTATATAAGAAAAAACTTTTTGTCAGAGATTGGCCTATTATCTGGACCCCCTTTAACGTTTCTCCTCATTTAAACATTTTTTGCCTTATGGCCAATAAAATTAGAGTAGGGAAAACCGATAAAAATTGTTCGGTTTCGATTTGGTCGGTTTTTTGACCTTCAGCTTCGGTCTTTTTTTTATCGGTTTCCCAACTCTTCGGTTTTTTAACAAAAATTTTCTTATCCCCCCTTATGTTTTTTCCGAAAATTTTCCAAATTTTTGGGCAAAAAGATAGGGAGACCAATGTGAGTTTTTCGAGTTTTCCAACAATGTTTTAAAAATCACCTTGGTCCTTACCAATGTTAGTAACGTGTACACATACGATGTTTGTGTACGTGTAGAAAATTTAAAAACTCTATTTAACAGAGTTTTGCTTGCTAGAATTACATAAGGATAAAACAAAGAATTTTGTACACGTATATGTTACCGGCATTACTGAGACGCCGGCATCTCTGAGATGCCGGCGTCTCAGTAATGCCGGTAACATATACATAAAAATCTTCAATTTCATTTTTATATAATTTGGGAACTTTGTATCAAAACTTGTTCAGCAAAAAAATCCTCTCTTAATCCTAAAATTTGTAACAATGTAAATGTTAAAATCTTTTTATCATTAATACTGCTCATTTATTTATTACAAAAAGCTTAGAAATAACGATAACTTTAAGTTCGGCTACAAAACTGTGAATTCAACCCTTTCTTCAATATTTTTGGATCTTCTATAGAGCTTGGAAATTTTTCTTCCGAAACTTTCCTTTATTTTCTAATTTTTATTTTTACTATGATCATTACTGCCTGCATTTGTGCTACATGCCTTTTGAAATACAGAAAGTATGTGTTTTATAAAAATTAAAAATAACATTATTTCTAACATAACCTTGAACTAGTTAAAAATAAATTTCTTGCGTTTTTAAAACAGGCAAAAATTTCTTGCTTTTTACAAAAAATTCAATTTTTAGATACAGAAGAAAACGAGCTGCCTCTTCAATAAACTCCTCAAAATTCAACTCAAGTTCAGACACTATTGTAACAGGGAATGCTACTCATTTTTCATATAATAGTATAAAGCCTCCCCAGCATCACATAGAAATCTCAAATGGACGTCTAAAGATGATTCCTACTGGAGTTCATTTGTATGGTAGTAAAAGTACATCCAATATTGTTGGGGTTACTTCTAGTCCTAGAGCTATGCCATCTGCTATATTTATAAGGTAAGAAAGATTTTAAAACAAGAAATAAAGAGTATTGATTTTTTGCAAATAACAGACGGTCAAAAATTTTAGACGTAATAGAAATTGTGCTAATCAAATAAATAAAAAACTTATAAATAAAGTTTCTTAATTTTTTTTCATGAGTTCTAAATAAAGTTAGAAGATATAAAAAATTTTAATTTAGAAAAATAAAGGAAAAAAATCTAAAGTTTATGTAAAATGACAAAACTCATTAAAAAATTTAACTTTTGTTCAAAATTAATCATTTTAGTTCGATGCCTAAACGGATGTCTTCTAACAATTTTGTGTCAAGAACCGCTGCCATTCGAATCCCTTCCGATGCCTACTATACCGTTGATCGATATTATGAAGAAATTGCGGAAAACGTTGATTATCCTTCACCTCATGGATCCGATACTATTTTTGAAGATCTTAGCCAAAATCTACGGTATCTCGATGCATTGGCATATCAAACTGAAAGAAAACCTCCACCTGCAACTAGGCCTCCTCCACCACCTGCAAATCCTGGAAGTTTACTAGCAAATTCTCCTGATTCAGGAAAGTCTGGGACAAATTCAGGTCCAGTATCACCTGAATTTCAAGATGATTTGAGTTCGTTTACAGAGCCAGATTTGGAAAAGATTGATCAAAATCATGAAGAGCAACATATGCTTAGATCTAAGGATATTGGTGGAAGAGAAAGTGGATATGGTACTGGAACTAGCCAACTATGGCATAGTTCTCAAGTTTTGCATCGGCAAGGAAAAAGGTAATATTTCTAATTTTCGTGATCACTTCAATGCATTCAAAAAATAATTGAAATATGGATTCTTCGCTTGAATTACAGTTTGTCAATTTCTTTCGAAACTGTTGTTTATAAGTTCAAAAAATCTGTTAGATCTAATGAAACATTTTTCTTTTTAGAAATGCTAAATCTCCAAATATTTCATTCGAAAGATCACCTCCAAATTCCTCAGTTCCGAATGCCAAAAATACAATTCCACTCCAACTATATGATCAACCAGCAGTTGAAACAATGACCTATGTTTAAATTATTATGGTTTGCATAAATCGGGTTTAAATATCAAACGGGTTTTTTACGTATATTAATATTATTATTATAAATTTTATGAATAAAAAATTATAGTATATTAAAGCAAAATTCAAGTTATATTTTCTAGATACAATTGGGGCTCATCCAGAATGTAACGTAACTAAAAGTGGGAGGAAGGGGTCTGAGAAAAAATCACGGGGGAGGGGTCAAAGGAAAAATTACGTTATATCATCTTCTGATGATGAAGAACCACATGATTTGTTCAAGAAAACACAAATTTCGATGCGGACAACATGCTTATTTTTGATAAAGATAATCCTGATTTAGTTCTTTTGAAGGGACAGCCGAAAATATCAATTTTTAAAATTAAAAAATTCAATAAAAAATTGTATATATGATTATCTGAAGCGCAAATATTTTTTCCAGCACTAATAGCGCTACCGAGCGGCCCTCCCAAGCGGAGTATACCCAGCTTCCAAGCGCTAACCTTTTCTTGAAAAAAAGAATATAGTCAGCATGAAAAACTGTTTCGATTCGACTAAACAATTGTTGAGCGTTAAAATAGGTAATAAACTTAGTGAAGTTTTATTCCTGGGCCAAGTTGTGGATATGGCTTCTCCTTCTCCTATTAAATTCGTCATGATGTGGAGAAGGAGAAGCAATACAATAGCCTTTGTGAAAATCTCGAAATACCAAATAAAAGTCCAAAAATACGAAAGTTCGATTTAAATTGTTACCAAAGTATCCTCTGTGAGGCCTAATTGGTCCAAATCCATGCGCTGATTAATCTTAACATGATTTCATTTTTAACAGATGAGTTCTCCAAGTTTCCCAATTTGCGAGCAAACTATGATAAAGTGTACGTTTGGTCCTCAAATGTGAACAAAAGAACGGCAAACTCCTAGTCAATGATTCATAGTAGACAGTTATAACACAATTAAATGAAGATTACCCTAGGTGTGTGGGATATAATCTTTGGTGAGAATATTTTTGTATAGGTTAAAAAGGTATAAAAAGAAAGGCATAAGCAAAAATTTCATACTTTCTTCAATTCCAATTTTTTAGACCTTAATATTAAATAAAAATTATTATGCAGACTTTTGGTGTTTTTGTCATTTTTGTGATTGGATTGACTTCGGCTTTCCCATCGCTATGGAAGAGACAAGCCTCGGAAAATAGTGCTCAAGCCGATGATGCTAGTTCTAATTGGCCATCCGTTAGCTTTCGTTTCGATTTGAAATTCTCCAAGCTACGAAAATTCTATGTTCATTTAATTAAGAGTAAGTAAATTGTTTATACACCAGACCTTACCAAACACCAACTTTTCATCAACCCTTCACCCAACCTTCTTCTTATTATATACACCACCACAAAAACTTTTTGCCCTGTTACCCTCCCCTCTCCATATTCTCGCCTCATATAGCTACATTGAATTTGGAGAAGTCTACGTCTAGCTAGCAAATTTTTCTTATTTCAAAATTTTAGGCTACGTCGATGTCGATATAATCACAACCTTCTTCCAACTCCCTGCTAGCGAACAACAATGTATTTTAAACGCATGGGATAACATCTCAAATAGCGATTCTTATCAAACCCCTAATCAAACCGCTGCTGAAGTAGTGAACCTATTGAAAGCAGCTTGCCCAAATTCGGCTAGCACTATCCAAGTGCTTGTCGACAAAATCACCGCCGAAAAGGATCGATATGCTCAACAATACATGAATTTCATTAACACCATGCCACAATCGATTAAAGATGCTGATGCGAAAGTGAGATTTATTTTTTTTTAATGGCTTAGGCCAATATACTCTTTATTCCTTCCTTCCGAAAACTGATAAAAATATTTTTTGACAATTTTCAGTGTTCTAACCACTATATAACTTTGTGTACCACCATCAGAAAATTTTATGAACCCTTACTACCCAGATTTAACAAAATTTTAAAAAATGATTAATAATTTTTAGCTCTGGAATGCCTTACAAATAATGAATGCCAACAATGGATACCAAAACATAACTGCACTGAAAACAGTTCTTCTCCCCGCACTTGAAAGCCTTAAGCAAATTCCTTCGGCTGATGTACAAACTTTGGCTAATAGCGCTCCATTTTTGGCCCCAATCTTGACAGGTATAAATTTAGATCTTTTTCATATGGGGCTCTTATATCTCCCCACCATTTTGCTATGGGAGAAGGGTGTACCCAAAATCGGGAGGTAATTTTGGTGCCGTAACTAAAATCTCAATTGACCCCTTAGATATCCATTTATTTATAAAATTATCTCATACCCCATTTTAGGTAACAAAAGCGAATCGCTTTCGATCCTCATCCAGGCCCCTATTGACATGATCAATAACGGAAACGTAACCAATGAAGCTCAAGTCAAACAAGCCTGGCAAGACATTATGCAATACTTGAAAGACGAATTCAAGCAATTCCTCTCTGACATTGATCATCACACTGAAGCTAGCCTCCCGGCAAATGTCGATCAAGCTTTGCAACAAACTATTGGAAATCAAATCGCTAAATCTTTCCAACAACTTGCCAAGATTCCATTCTTGACAGTCAATATTGATGAAAACAATGATGTTTATGAAATTTCGGTTTAAATTTTTGGAAGAAAGAAAACGTTATTTATAATTAAAAAATTATTTTATTTAAATAAATTTATTTTGAGCATTAATTTATACTATAAAAAATTTATGGATACCAAACATGGTCCATATTTACTTCATAAGGACTATTTAGCCACCTGCATATTGTTTCATAGCAACCTAAATTTTAGTAAATGTACAAAAAGTTTCTCCATAGAGCTGAAAAACAAATCGTTTACTTTTGTGGTAGAGTGGAGAAATAAATTTGGGCACGGTAAAGGGAAAAGAAGTTGTTTAAAGCACCGGCTCTGAAAGAATCGAGCTTTGGTACGAACGGGGACCGACAAACTTTTTTTGATCAAATTTTTAATTTTTGTTTGCATAACATTATAGCTCGTAAAGTGTTGAGTAACTTTTGTTTTTGGGGTCCCATCAGATTCGTTCATTGGTTGGAGATTGACCCAGTACCAAGTTGAAGACCATTTTTTGGTCTTACAGGTAACCCAAACTTCAAAAAATTCTATTTTTTCAAAGGTAAATTGTTTTGAATTGAAATTTTTTTATTTTTCAGGGCTACACATGCGCTACGTTTCTATACACTTTTCGTAGTCGGTGGACTTCAGGAAAGTGTTCTGATTAGGTTTGATGGAGTATGCCTATACATTTTTATGCCTGTGGGGACCTCCAAATTTTCACAAAAGTTGGTCCATCTCAGCAAGAGAATTCCAGTACCTCCTAATTTTTGTATATATCAAACATCTCAACTAGCTCAACAAAACTAAGTAATAAAAAATTCAAAATTTCAGTGTCTTGGGGTCCATTCGAGCCTTTGAAGATGGTGTTGCTGAAGAAGATCAAAAATATAAAATTCTTTAGATTAGCGAAATTTGCCATAATTTATATATATTCGAAAAATTCATGAAAAATGGAGCATTTTTTGTTTTTACAGTAAATTCTGAATCGCTACCGTTGTCGAGATAATCGCGTTTGAAGTTGGCGATTTTTGAGTTGCGATTTTAAATTTCCCGCCAATCCCTGATTTCAGTTTTTACTTGTATCTAATAGAAATTTGCATATTTTCTTACGATATAATCTTATTTTTGTCGTTTTCTCCGTATCCTCGAAGCCAATCAGATGGCTTTGGTGTCGTTTCTAGGGTTTTTCTAGGCGCCGAATCCGAATTTGAGATCCTTTTTTTTAATCCGAAGTAACCCTAACGAAATATCTAACATGACCTTTATAAAATAAAAACGCATAAAAATTACTAGAGCAATTTTTTTCAAATTTTTTTTTAGATTNGTTTCTAGGGTTTTTCTAGGCGCCGAATCCGAATTTGAGATCCTTTTTTTTAATCCGAAGTAACCCTAACGATATATCTAACATGACCTTTATAAAATAAAAACGCATAAAAATTACTAGAGCAATTTTTTTCAAATTTTTTTTTAGATTCTAGCTTAGAAAACGTCCCTCTATTATAATCGGTTACAATCATGCATGCGAGTGTTAAAAAAATTGATTTCAATATCACTTCGACGAGATTTGATTATTTTTTAAAAAACATTACAATTAATTTACTTCACTACGGTCGAATTCGTAAGAAAACAAAGTGGCCTTAGAAACCAGGTACGTAGGAATATATTTTTCTGAATTTATAAAGGGTTTTCACTTCTTTAATACTTGCAGTTATATTCATATAAGAAAAAGTAAAGTATTTGCAATTTGTTTGGAGTTATTTTGTTTTCAATATTATGTGAAAAACTATTATCTTCGATCTCATATTTACTCATGTACTATACAATAAATGCGTAGAAATCGCGTAGTACAAATTCATAAGGTTTTCACATACCCGACAGTGATCGTTGGAAAAGTATTAAAAAACGATTGGCTACAAAACGCGTCAAACTTGTTTTAGCGAGCCTATTTCTTAATATGTTTTGGGTATATGAAAGATTAGGGTATATGAAAAAATGTGAAAACCTTATGAATTTGTACCACATACTTTCTATTCATTTATTGAATAGTACATGAGTAAACATGAGATCGAAGATAATAGTTTTTCACACAAGTTGTGTGAAAAACTATAGCGTCATATGAGAAAAAGCAAAGAATTTACAGAAGTTATTTTGATTTTGTTTCCAATGTTGTGTAAAAAACTATTATCTTCGTTCTCATATTTTACTCATGTACTATTCAATAAATGAATAGAAAGCATGTGGTACAAATTCATAAGGTTTTCACATTTTTTCATATACCCTAATCTGACCTCATAGTAAGAAATAGGTTCGCTAAAAACAAGGTTGACGCATTTTATAGCCGGTCGTTTTTATTAATACTTTTCCATCAATCACTGTCGGGTATATGAGAAAAACGTGAAAACCTTATGAATTTGTACCACGCGATTTCTATGCATTTATAGTACATGAGTAAATATGAGATCGAAGATAATAGTTTTCCACAAAACATTGAGAAAAATCAAAATAACTCAGAAAATATATTTCTACGTACCTGATCTCTAAGATCCCTTCGTATTCTCATGAATTTGACCGTATTGAAGTAAAATAACTGTGATGNCAGTAGCGGAAAAAAAAAGTGTTCCACCCCTCAAACAAATTTTGTTTGGGGGGTGGAACACTTTTTTTTTCCGCAACTGTACACCCTACGGGGAAACCACGGTTCTACGGTGACCGTCACGGTTCAAGCTAGGAATTGGGCCAATAGTTTTCCACAAAACATTGAGAAAAATCAAAATAACTCAGATACATTTCTACGTACCTGATCTCTAAGATCCCTTCGTATTCTCATGAATTTGACCGTATTGAAGTAAAATAACTGTGATGTCTTTAAAGAAATCAAATCTCGTCAAAGTGATACTGAAATCAATTTTTTTTGAGAGGTTGTCCAACTATGGCCGTATGTGCAGGTGTTACGATTCATTGAAAGCACGCGACGAGCGAAGCGCCATCCGTGGAGCGCTCTCAGCTCTCAATCTATTTTTAACAATATAGAAAGTCGATGGCTATAACTTCCAGAACTCGACTTTTGAAAGAATCTCCACACAGCATAATTCATAGGGTTCAAATCCGCGAATTAGGATACCAATCAGACAGAGTATGAAATCAAGGCAATTTCTTCTAGAAATTCTTGGGCTGTGCGTGTCTTGTGTGCTGGAGCCGAATCTTGCTAAAAGTATCATTCTTCATTGCCGAATTATGGTGGGCTTATTGGGATGGACGACAGGTAAACATGCTATTATCATGTTTTTATACCCTTTTACTTTTTTTAAAGACTTTTGATGGATTTGGATCATTTGGAGAATGGACTAATGTTAAACTTTTTAAAATTTTTTACATTTTACTAAAATTTAGATGGATATGAAACAATATGCAAGTGGCACAAATGGTCTATGTGGAGTAAATATGGACTATGATTTGTATCCATAAAAATTTTTATAGTATAAATTAATGCTTAAAATAAATTTATTTAAATAAAATAAATAATTTTTTAATTATCAAATAACGTTTTCTTTCTTCTTCCAAAAATTTAAACCGAAATTTCATAAACATCATTGTTTTCATCAATATTGACTGTCAAGAATGGAATCTTGGCAAGTTGTTGGAAAGATTTAGCGATTTGATTTCCAATAGTTTGTTTCAAAGCTTGATCGACATTTGCCGGGAGGCTAGCTTCAGTGTGATGATCAATGTCAGAAAGGAATTGTTTGAGTTCGTCTTTCAAGTATCGCCAAATGTCTTGCATGGCTTGTTTGACTTGAGCTTCATTGGTTACGTTTCCGTTATTGATCATGTCAATAGCGGCCTGGATGAGGACCGAAAGCGATCCGCTTTTGTTACCTAAAATGGGGTATGAGCATTGTGAAATAATTTTATAAATAAATAGAAATTTAAGGGGTCCATTGAGATTTTAGTGACGGCACAAAATACCTCCCGAATTTTGGGTACACTTCTTCCCCATATCAAAAATGGTGGGGAAAATATAAGAGCCCCATATGACACAAAATCTAAATTTATACCTGTCAAGATTGGGGCCAAAAATGGAGCGCTATTAGCCAAAGTTTGTAAATCAGCCGAAGGAATTTGCTTAAGGCTTTCAAGTGCAGGGAGAAGAATTGTTTTCAATGCAGTTTGGTTTTGGTATCCATTGTTGGCATTCAATGTTTGCAAGGCATTCCAGAGCTAAAAATTATTAATCATTTTTTTAAATTTTGTTAAATCTGGGCAGTAAGGGTTCACAAAATTTTCTGATGGTGGTACACAAATTTCTATGGTGGTTAGAAATCTGACAATTGTCAAAACATATTTTTATCAGCTTTTGGGAGGAAGGAATAAAGTGTATTTTGTCTTAAGATATTTAAAAAATCTTACTTTCGCATCAGCATCTTTAATCGATTGTGGCATGGTGTTGATAAAATTCATGTATTGTTGAGCATATCGATCCTTTTCGGCGGTGATTTTGTCGGCAAGAACTTGGATAGTGCTAGCCGAATTTGGGCAAGCTGCTTTCAATAGGTTCACTACTTCAGCAGCGGTTTGATTAGGGGTTTGATAAGAATCGCTATTTGTTATGTTATCCCATGCGTTTAAAATACATTGTTGTTCACTAGCAGAGAGTTGGAAGAAGGTTGTGATTATATCGACATCGACGTAGCCTAAAATTTTGAAATAAGAAAAATTTAACATAGGATATCAGAGCAGTGAACAAAATTTGACCAATTTCGTTCTCTCGGCCACATCCTCGGAGAAGCTAGATGTAGACTTCCAAATTCAATGTAGCTATATGAGGCGAGAATATGGGTGAAGGGTAACGGGTAAAAGGTTTTTAGGGTTGTGTATATAACATGATGAAAAGTTGGGGGGAGGGGGTTAGTGGAAAGTATGTGTTTGGTAAGATCTGGTTATAAAAAATTTACTTACTCTTGATTAAATGAACATAGAATTTTCGTAGCTTGGAGAATTTCAAATCGAAACTAAAGCTAACAGATGGCCAGTTAGAACCAGCATCATTGGCTTGAACACTATTTTCCGAGGCTTGTCTCTTCCATAGCGATGGGAAAGCCGAAGTCGATCCAATCACAAAAATGACAAAAATACCAAAAGTCTGCATAATAATTTTTATTTAATATTTAGGTCTAAAAAATTGGAATTGAAGAAAGTATGAAATTTTTGCTTATGCCACTCTTTTTATACCTTTTTAACCTATACAAAAATATTCTCACCAAAGATTAAATCCCAAAAACCTATGGTAATCTTCATTTAATTGTGTTATAACTGTCTACTATGAATCATCGACTAGGAGTTTTCCGCTCTTTTGTACTCATTTGAGGAGCAAAAGTGCGCTTTATGCATAGTTTGCTCACAAACTATGAGATTGGGGAACTTGGAGAACTCATCTGTTAAAAATGACATCATGTTAAGTGAATAATCAGCGCATGGATTTGGACCAATTAGACCTCAGAGGATACTATGGTAACAATTTAAGTCGGACTTTCGTATTTTTGGACGTTATTTGATATTTCGAGATTTTCATAAAGGCTATTGTATTCTTCTTCTCCACAACATGACGAATCTAATGGAATAAGGAGAAGCCATATCCATAACTTGACCAAGGAATAAAACTTCACTAACAATTTTGTTCAAAAAAAGGCAAAAACATTCGGACGAGTGGGATCGAACCCGAACTTTAAAAATATAAGGCAACTGCCTTAGCCACTATGCTATCGCTCTGACTTGCGCAGCTCATCAGCTAATTCATTCAAATTTTTTACAAGCTGAGGATGCTCTACAAAAATATCTAGGACTTTTTCGAAATTTTCACCATCAACTGGGGTGGTTCCCTTGTAAGTTTATTTTAACACTCAACAAATTGTTTAGTCAAATCGAGAAAACATCATCGGTATTTCACATTGAAAGTCAGGAAAGTTTTAAGCTTATAGGAAAACAAAATTTTATGCAACTAAAATAAAAAATAATCCTTATTTAAATATTGATTTGTTCAAAAAGTTCGTATACCAATATTCATTTTTAAGGGTAGTCCTAACCTCCGCCCTTGGGAGATCATAAAAAGCGAAAGTTAAGTGTATGAACTTTTGGAACAACCTAAAAAACTTATTCAAAAACATGACACTTCCGTCTTTTTGTTTAAACATCAAAGTAAACAAAATTGGAGTCAATAACGAGTATAAGCACTTCTACACAAAATTTCTCAAAACTATAATTTCTAACATCAAATTTCTCAAATACAAAATTTTTCAATTTAAAAAAATCAACAGTTCTCTAAGTTGGGTCATTTTTTTGTTTCGGGGGTTTTTGTTATGAAGAATTCGAATTTGAATGAATTTTTTGATTTTGGGTCGGATCGGCAGGGAACGAATAATGACAACACAACAGAAATAATTTGTTATACAACATAACAATTTAAACTGTTGTACAACAGAATTAAAAACTATTATAGGGGTAGGATTTTCACAATGCTTTTCAAATTAAAAAAAACCCCCAAAATTAATAAAAGTATACCAAACGACCTTTTATCCATCTATTTATAATCTAAATTCTCAAGCATTACAAATCAAGGACAAACATTTATTTAGCTTGTGTAGCTTGATTGTTTCGAGCTTTTGAGCTTTATGGAAATTTTATTTCCCTAATCGTCCTTTTGTGATAAAATGCTCTCCACAAGTTTACTCGTCATATCGATTCCTTTGGTGCGGTTGTCACGAAATTTAATTGTTGGATTTATGTTTTAACAGTTGCCGATTGAATGAATCATCTCCCAAAATAATTTTAATATTTTGATGCTTGATTTATTGGCATGTTTGAATCATTCAACAGCTCGAATGACGAGATTCAATTTTGGAAGATCTAAGATTCAATATTGTTAAAAAAATTTTCGCCGACTTAAAATTGAAATTTAGAAATAGATTGAACGATCTATTTCTTCACTCTGTCGTTTTTAATATATAATTTTTATTACAAGGTGGCTAAAAAAGTGGATTTTTGCGATTTTTTCACCAAATTTTCGAAAAATTTTTTTCTAAAATAACCCTATGGGGGTTTTCTATGCGAGAAATTGATTGAGCGCATTGAAAAATCTTGAAAACGCTTCCCTGACCCTAAACCAGCCCAAGAAAACGGATTTTTGCAATTTTTTATGGTTTTTGGGCTGATTTGGGATCAGGGAAGTGTTTTCAAGATTTTTCAATGCGACAATCGACTCCTCGCATAGAAAAATCCCTATAAGGTTATTTTAGAAAATTTTTTCAAAAAATCGCAAAAATCCACTTTTGTTAGTCACCCTGTAGATTTATTTTAAATTTTATTAATAAATAAATGCACATGTTCTTATGTGAAGACTTTAATTGTAATCATAGGTCGGCATGGGGGAGTCTCCCCCCCCCCTGACCGACGCACGCATAGACCCAAAATTGAGGGGAGGACCAACGCATGGACCCAAAATTAAGAGGGGGACCACCACATGGACTCCGCGGAACACGAGGTGGTCCATAAAAATTGGGTGTTGGCTAAAAAAAAGGGATCCAATTATTTCATTTTTAAAATATATTTTCCATGATTTTGCGCTTGGGGGGATCAAAAAATTATAAAAATTTTTGACCCCCTTCTTAAATAATTTTATTAAAGGAAAAATAGGCAAAAATGTTTAAATTTTGATTAAAAACTTCGTTTCAATGTTCAAACTAGTTTAAAATGGATATTTTGTTAAAAAACAGTATAAAATTTTTGATTTTTCAAAAAAATTAAAACATAGAAGTTTCCTCTTTATGTTTTTGCTTACGCTTTCGACGCAAAATTTGCGCGGGGTCGATCACATTTTTCGAGGGTATCCCCTCTTTTTCACCTATGACTCAAAATATGAACAATACAATGCTTTTTCTTTGTTTCACAACATTTCAAATCATTATTCAAAAGCATTTTGTATAATCAATAACTAATAAAATGGCAAAATTTTTCTACAACGGTTTGTCTGTTACTAAAGAATGCCTCATTGGCTTTACTTTAATAGTTTCGATAGTTTCAATTATTGCAAGTATTTCACATTTCTTCTTTCGAGCTGATCAAGAGTGCAAGAGTGAGTTTTTTAAATTTTCAAGCAGCATGAACATTTTCAAAGAATAGGAGACAGTGGCGTAGCTGGAAAGTGTCATAAAAAGGATTTTGGGCCGTTTTCTATTAATATTTTCTGTATTTTAGCTTCTTAAAGGAACGATGTACGCTCTAACAATTTTGAAGAACAGATTTTCGTGCCAATAATTAGATTTAATTGCAATTCAGGCACTTTTGTTGAATTTGTGATTGATTTTTAAATTTTTTGTCCAAATTTTTTGAAACGCTTGAAAGAAAAACAACCAAAATGTTTGTATAAAAAATTTTTATTTTTTCAACAAAGCTTTCAAGCGTTTCAAAAAGTTTGAAACAAAAGCTTTTTCGAAAAACGTTTAAAAATTCAATAAAATTGCCTGAATTGCAATTAGATCTAATTATTGGCGCGAAAATCTGTTATTCAAAATTGTTAGAGCGTGCACCGCCTCTTTAAAGGGCCAGTCCACTTTTGGGGAGTTGATTAAAATAAACCTCATCCTCTCCTTTAGAAACCGAAAATCGAGAGATCTGCCACTTTTCCCAAAAAAACGTTCTTCAGGGAACTTTTTCTCCATTTTCATCCACCATGACACATGTATGACTTATTACATATTTGGTTGAAAATTTAATTGGTAAATCGTATGTTTTTTTAGCAAAAGTATGGATTTGTGGTGAGTATAGAAAAGTTGAGTGCAACAAAGTCGAAGATTATACTAAGGAAAACATTGATTGTGAAATGTTTGAGAAATGTAAATACATAAATTGCGATGAATCCGATTTTATGATAAGTTATTAAATAAGATTATATTTTATAGTTAAAGTATAAAATATTAAAGCAATTTTTATATAGTAATCACACGTGGGCGGCGGGATGTCCTGGGGTGTCGTGACGACAGGGCATTGTGACGGTGTCGTGACAATTGTGCTAAGGGGTCTAGAGGGTTGTGCTGGGGGGGGGGGAGAGAAAAAACGAGAGAGGGGAAGAGAAGCAACAAGAGTTGATGCACTTTAAAAATTGTTTGCTTAAAAAAATTGGATCATGTGATTAAATTCTTCTTATCTTTGTCTGTTTTGGTCTGTCGCGACGACAGAGCAGGGTCGTGGGGTTGTGCCAGGGGGACAAGAGGGTTATGCTTTTTTTCAAATTTCCGACAGATCATGCGCCCACGTGTGATAATAATAACTTCTTANTCTATAGGTTTTTTCGAGCGAAAAACATGATTTTCAGGTAATTTAAGCACGAAAAACTCATGGCTTCAGACTTTTTCCTCTTTTTACTCATACTCGAACAGACGTGAGGGGGACAAGAGGGTTATGCTTTTTTTCAAATTTCCGACAGATCATGCGCCCACGTGTGATAATAATAACTTCTTATATAAAAAGTGTAATGTGTGTTTATTCGGACTAACTTTTGAAGGAGCGATCCAAATTATCTCAACTTTTTACTACAAGTAAGAATAAGAAATTCTAAGATTTTTAACACCAAAAAGGTTGTATCCCACTGGAAAAATTAGAAAATCGATTTTTAATTTTCACATATTACATGGCACGCAGACATGTCTGTTTAAAGCAGATTAATAAACTTAGTACACTAATAAAACGTATTTAAACATGTTTTATGCGAAGGGGACTATTATCGGGAGTCTACTTTGAAGCTCCGCTTGAGAGCGACGCTCGGAAGCGAAGCCGAAGGCCGTAGGCGCTCGGTTTCCAGTTTATAAATAATAAAAAGTCATCATTTATAGTTGAATAAAAAAATTTTTCAACTTTTCAACATGAACGTACAACTTTTTCGCCGAACTTGTCATTCCTTGACTATTAATTTCTAATGGAAGTTTCTAAAAATTTTTTATGAGATTGTAATTGATTGATAAAATATATACAGGTGATCCAGGTGCGGAAATAAATCGATAATTTTTACTAATAAACTTATAGCCACTTATTTTATTCTGAAAAAATTACCTGTAAAAAGTTAAGCCCCTAAAACTGATTCCAATTTCACATAGCCCCTCGGGGCTACGTGAAATAGGAAAGCCTCCTTCAAGACAAACATTTGAGAAGCAAAAACGAAAACTTTTTTGTAAAAATCTTGAGCTGGAAAAACCGATTTTGGGCTTATGTTAACTCGCTAACAGAAACCAAAAGGCGAGCCGCCCTATGGGGGGGGGAAGGCTCGGGGTTAAATTTTAAAAAAATACTGAATCGGAGATCTTCCAAAATTTAATCTCGTCATTCGAGCTTTTGAATGATTCAAACATGCCAATGCATCAAGCATCAAAATATTAAAATTATTTTAGGAGATGATTCATTCTTTTCAATCGGCAACTGTTAAAACATAAATCCAACAATTAAATTTCGTGACAATCGCACAAAAGGAATCGATATGACGAGTAAACTTGTGGAGAGCATTTTATCACAAAATGACGATTAGGAAAATAAAATTTTCATAAAGCTCAAAAGCTCGAAAAAATCAAGCTACACAAGCTAAATAAATGTTTGTCCTTGATTTGTAATGCTTAAGAATTTAGATTATAAATAGATGGATAAAAGGTCGTTTGGTAGACTTTTATTAATTTTTGATATTTTTTTAAATTTGAGGAGCATTGTGAAAATCCTACTCTTACAATAGTTTTTAATTCTGTTGTACAAACGTTTAAACTGTTTTGTTGTATAACAGATTATTCCTGTTGTGTTGTCATTATTCGTCCCCTGACCGATCCGACGCAAAATCAAAAAATTCATTCAAATTCGAATTCTCCATATCGAAAACCCTCGAGACAAAAAAATTAATTAGCCGATTTGGGGAACTTTTGAATTTTTTAAAATAAATCGAATCTTCAAAAAGTTCTATGACGTTCCACCCCTTGCTCATGGGCCAAAAGCAAAAAAAAACATATTGACCTCTATATGTTTTGCCGACTGAAGAAAGACTAAAAAATCATTTTTTGAGAAAATCATTTTGGCTTAAAATCGTTGTAATTAGTCAAAATAGCCGATCTGTGTCAATACCATGTCAAAAAATATGAGATGTTGTCAAAGATCTGCGATTATCTATTTATTGAAGCGAAAACTTGCTATAGGTTTCTATATAAAAGTTGTAGCCTAGATTCTCCCTTTTCACTTGAGTGGTTATCGAGCTCTCTATTCAATTCCTACGATGAGATATGGTCATAACAAAAAACCTTAAAATTTTAGGCATACACAAAGAAGGGCTCCGACACCCCTCTCCGTAGGGGTCTTTTTTTCAGAAAAGTTTTGATATTCGTAATCAGCATGAGAAGTTATCTCGATTCGACTAAACAATTTGTTGAGTGTTATAGGGGCTATCCTTAAATTACGTTTGCAAAAAGTTGAATTTTGGACCCCCTCCCTCCATTAGTTTTTTCCTTAGAAAAATCTTAAAATTTTAATGGAGCGTTAGATTTTCAGAGACCCCCGCCCCTCCCCTCTTGAAAACATAATTTAAGGACAGCTCCATAATAGGTAATAAACCAAGTGAAGTTTTATTCCTGGGTCAAGTAATGGGTATCTTCCCCTTCTCCTATTAAATTCGTCATGATGTGGAGAAGGAGAAGCAATACAATAGTTTTGTGAAAATCTCGAAATATCAAATAAAAGTCCAAAAATACGAAAGTTCGATTTAAATTGTTATCATAGTATCCTCTGAGGTCTAATTGGTCCAAATCCATGCGCTGATTAATCTTAACATGATTTCATTTTTACAGATAAGTTCTCCAAGTTCCCCAATCTCATAGTTTGCGAGCAACCTATGCATAAAGCGCATTTTTGCTTCTCAAACTAGTACAAGATTGATAAACTCCTCAATGAGTCATAGTAGACAGCTATAGCACAATTAAATGAAGATTACCCTAGGTGTGTAGGATTTAATCTTTGATGAGAATATTTTTGTATAGGTTAAAAAGGTATAAAAAGAGTGGCATAAGCAAAAATCTCATACTTTCTTCAACTCCAATTTTTTAGACCTAAATATTAAATAAAAGTTATTATGCAAACTTTTGGTATTTTTGTCATTTTTGTGATTGGATCGACTTTGGCTTTCCCATGGCCATGGAAGAGACAAGCCTCGGAAAATAGTGTTCAAGCCGATGATGCTGGTTCTAACTGGCCATCTGTTAGCTTTAGTTTCGATTTGAAATTCTCCAAGCTACGAAAATTCTATGTTCATTTAACTAAGAGTAAGTAAATTGTTTATACACCAGATCCTACCAAACACCAACTTTCATCAACCCCCTCCTCCCAACTTGTCATCATGTTATTATATATACACCACCCCAAAAACTTTTTGCCCTGTTACCCTCCCCTCTCCATATTCTCGCCTCATATAGCTACATTGAATTTGGAGAAGTCTACGTCTAGCTAGCAAATTTTTCTTATTTCAAAATTTTAGGCTACGTCGATGTCGATATAATCACAACCTTCTTCCAACTCTCTGATAGCGAACAACAATGTATTTTAAACGCATGGGATAACATGACAAATAGCAATTCCTATCAAACCCCCAATCAAACCGCTGCTGAAGTAGTGAACCAATTGAAAGCAGCTTGTCCAAATTCGGCTAGCGCTATCCAAGTTCTTGCCGACAAAATCACCGCCGAAAAGGATCGATATGCTCAACAATACATGAATTTTATCAACACCATGCCACAATCGATTAAAGATGCTGATGCGAAAGTGATATTTATTTATTTTTTAATATCTTAGGACGAAATACACTTTATTCCTTCCTCCCAAAAACTGATATGTTTTGACAATTTTCAGATTTCTAACCACCATAGAAATTTGTGTACCACCATCAGAAAATTTTATGCACCCTTACTGCACGAATTTTAAAAAATGATTAATAATTTTTAGCTCTGGAATGCCTTACAAACATTGAATGCCAACGATGGATACCAAAACCAAACTGCACTGAAAATAACTCTTGTTCCTGCACTTGAAAGCCTTCAGCACATTCCTCAAGCTGATTTACAAACTTTGGCTAATAACGCTCCATTTTTGGCCCCAATCTTGACAGGTATAATTTAGATCATATGGGGCTCTTTATTTTCCCCACCATTTTTGCTATGGGGAAGGAGTGTATCCAAAAATCGGAAAGTATTTTTGTGCCGTCACTAAAATCTCAATGGAACCCTTAAATTTCTATTGATTTATAAAATTATTTCACAATGCTCATACCCCATTTTAGGTAACAGCGGATCGCTTTCGGTCCTCATCCAGGCCGCTATTGACATGATCAATAACGGAAAAGTAACCAATGAAGCTGAAGTCAAACAAGCCATGCAAGACATTTGGCGATACTTGAAAAACGAACTCAAGCAAGTCCTCTCTGACATTGATCATCACACTGAAGCTAGCCTCCCGGCAAATGTGGATCAAGCTTTAAAACAAACTATTGGAAATCAAATCGCTAAATCTTTCCAACAACTTGCCAAGATTCCATTCTTGACAGTTAATATTGATCAAAACAATGATGTTTATGAAATTTCGGTTTAAATTTTGGGAATAAGAAAGAAAACGTTATTTATAATTTAAAAAATCATTTATTTTATTTAAATAAATTTATGTTAAGCATTAATTTATACTATAAAAAATTTTATGGATACCAATTATGGTCCATGTTTACTCCACATGGACCATTTGAGCCACCTGAATATTGTTTCATAGCCACCTAAATTTTAGTAAAATTATAGAAAAATTATAGAAATTTTTTAAATTTCTATAATTGTAGTAAAATTATAGTAAAATTATAGAATTTTTAAAAAAATTTTACTTTGGTCCATCCTCCAAATGATTCAAATCCATTAAAAGTCTTTAAAAAAGTAAAAGAGTATAAAAACATAATAGCATGCTTACTTGTCGTCCATCCCAATAAGCCCACCATATAGGTAAGTGTGAAGCACCAGTCCAGCCAGCGCCGACAATAGAATTCCAACTGTTATAGTTAGTATAGACGCCGAGGTTAATACCCATTGCCTAGAAATAGTTTTTTAAATTTGTGCCTCCGTTATGAGAAGATAGAAAAGTTCTGCATGGTAGAAAAATTGCTGGCTAGGACCCCAGTCCTTCATAATAGGTGCGGGGTCAATTCCATCAGCGTTCTTGAAATTCAGGTGTGGAATGTTCAGCCTTAAATTAAATTCCTCAAATTTTTAGCCCTCTCCGAAGAAGTCATCAAATAAAAAGTCTCAAGTGTAGCCACGCCGAAATTCAATAACTCTTTGTCTTACTTTAGCTTGATTAATCATATCTGTAATAAATGCGCGATTCGCATTTTGGTCAGCTGGCCATGAAGAACGCTCAATATCCAGCCAAAGCTGACCAATTTCAGCACCTTTAGATCTCAAGTTGTTTACGGCTGCAGCCATCTTAAGTTATAACATTTATACACTTTTATGATAAATAGATCCTACTTGAGCAGCGCCACCGCCACAGCCTCCTCTATGACTAGGAAAGATGTAGCCATCAACCCATTTCCAACCGGCTAAAAAATTTTTTGCTCAACATGCCTGTATCAATTTTTGTGATCTTGTCGAGCTTAACTCCCCTATCTCGGAAACCAAAACTTGGAAAAGCTAAATTTACACATTTGCAGTTTTTTGGATCAGTAAATACTTGCTAGAAACTATACTATAAAGTCCAGCAAGTATAGTAAGGCAATTGAAAATGGAACAAAAGTTACACAAAGAAAATTTTGTAACGACTTACACCAATCGACTCAGCTCATCGAGACGAGTAGAATGAATACCATAACATGGGGTTTTCGAACCCGAGCAATTTATAGGCTTGAGTTCGAATCCCGCTTCGAATTTAAAGTTGTCCAAATTCCATGAAAACTTTTGCATACCCCTATTTTGGACACTTTGTAATCATTTTTGGGTCAGTAATTACTTGCTGGGGCTCTATAGTAAGTTTAGGTGTTATAAAACTTAAAATCACTATTAAATAGCTCCATCAAGTATTTACTGATCCAAAAATGATTGCTAAGTGTTTTAGAGTCCAAAAAGAGACATGCAAAAACTTTCATGGAATTTAGACAATTTTAAATTCATAGCTGGATTCTAACCCGAGCCTATAAACTTCAAATCTGCCACTTTAGCCACTCGGCCATACTCTCGGGTTCAAAAACTCCATTTTATGGTATTCGTTCTACTCATCTCGGCTAGCCGAATAGTGTAAGTCGTTTAAAAAATTTACTTTACTGAACTTTTTACCACTTTTTGACCGCTATATAAATCCTTTTGTGTTAGAATTTTAATTTTATTACCAGCTCTTGCATTTTTGATGTTTTGTACACCATTGTTGTCAGGAGCACAAACTTCTTCCCAAACACGTCCGATATAGAAAGTAAATCCATGATTCATCAAACATTGGAATCCGCTAACTGAAACAGATTGAATTCCATCCCAGCCCACATCGGCAAAGGCAAATTGCAGAAAGATAGCAGCCAAGAAAACTTGGAAGAGCATTTTTTAGAACTACAAGACTTCATAAATAAGTCTGTTAAAAGCCCCTTTTTATAGCAATATGAAAAGTGGACTTAGTACTGTGCATATATTAGATAAGATAAAAACGGACTTAGGCCCTACATTTGTTTACATTGGAACGCCTAATTTTAACGGTATGAATTGCATTTATCAAATTTTCGATAAGAGATGTTATTAAAAATTGAGTAAAAATATTTACATTTTCTTTAAAATTATCAATTTTTATAGTTAAAACTTTAAAAATTGATAAACAGCTAAAATATGTATGATATCATAAGCTAAAATCAAAAATATATGATATCATAAGTTAAAATCGATAAAAAAATGTTTTTTTCGCTTTTTTTCTCCTATTTTTCATAGAAAAACGTAAAAAATAGCTAATAACTTTTTTCTTGACAGTAAAAAATTATACGGGATGGGCCAATACAATGTATAATTTTATGGGGAACAACTTTTTAGATCATCACTTTTCCTGAAAAAATCATTTAGAGGGAAAAAATCGATTTTTGACCAAAAATCTTGAATATTTGCATAAAATGGCAATAACTCTTTTCCTTGACTATCAAAAATCGCCAGAGAGGGACCATTTTAACGTGAAAATTTATGTAGATCAACTTTGTAGAAAATCATTTTCCATGAAAAAATCATTTAGGTGGTTTTGATATTATTTTTGGCTATATACTATAAAATTAGCTTATGAACCTTAGAGGTTCATTTGGGGAAAATTATCCCAGAAAAATCAGCGTGGCCAAAAAGGATAAGCATTTTGGATGGGCCCAGGCCAAAATTTACCCCGTACAAAAAGTCGAAAATTGAGTACCCTGTATCTCGGAGGGGTTAGACTTTCGCGCCAAAATTCTTTTATTTTTTCCATAAGTGCCATGAATATTTTAAGATTTTTTTAGTTTCAAAAATTTTTAAGATCCCCTTACTATTGGGAAAAAATCGAATCTTACAGATAGAGTGTCTTAAATTTTTATATATGTTACCGTCATATCTGAAAGTCCGGCATATTTGAAAGTTTTAGATATGCCTAGGCATATCTGAAAATTTCAGAAATTATAGACTCAGATAGGCCTAAGCTAGGTTTAGGCCTAGGCCTAAGCCTAGACCTAAATCTAGGCCTAAATCTAGGCTTAAACCTAGGCTTAGTCTATAATTTTTGAAATTTTCAGATATGCCTAGGCATATCTAAAACTTTCAGATATGACGGTAACATATATAAGCTGTAAAATTTTTTATCTCGATTTCGATGATTTTGGTTTCAATCGTCTTCTCTCATCATCCCCTACAACTTTTGCAATGGCATTCAGGGTTTAAATCAAACGTTCCTGAGATCGTTCGACAGACAGACAAATATTACACGTCTAATGTAGTACAGGGTGTTCAATAATTATCCGCCGATTTGATTTTTCTTCAACAATGAAAATTTTTATGAAAAGTGATGTTTTACATAATTGTTCGCCTTGATTTCAGGAATTCATTGAGCTATCATTAAACTCACACGAATTTAAAATGACCGAGAATTGGCCTTTAAAGCTAGCGCTCGAGATTTATTTGTAAAAATAAAAAATGCTTAAAGTTTATAATAAAAAATGAATTGTTGAAAATTTATTTTAATTTTGTCTTTGCGGCATAAAAAACTTCCTATGATGCTCTAATAAATAAAAAAATCCCATGCAAAAACTCTTAGTATACGCCGATATATGAATTTTTCAAATCGGCTGTTAATTATTGAACACCCTGTAAGATAAGTAAATCAACATCCCCCTTCGTTGATTTTCCGCTTTTCCCAATTTTGGTATCTAAAAAAACGGAATCATTTCTGTACAACCCAATAACAAAGGTGGATACACACAGTATAACTAAAATATTTAAGATTACATCTTTTTATAAAAGGTTGTGCTATTGTAATCTACCAGATTTATTGGATAGTGTTAGTCATCATAAACAACATGAGATAAACNGGGGGGGGGGGGGGGAGTTTGATACTTTTTTGAA
Source organism: Acrobeloides nanus (assembly GCA_900406225.1). Taxonomy (NCBI): domain Eukaryota; kingdom Metazoa; phylum Nematoda; class Chromadorea; order Rhabditida; family Cephalobidae; genus Acrobeloides; species Acrobeloides nanus. The sequence continues at coordinate 12,631 of OZJO01022251.1, read as the reverse complement.
AATTTTTCCATGTTTCTTCCCAGAAAAATTGAAAATTTTCAGTTTTTTTGGGGACGGGGAATTTTTCACCCGCTTCCCCTGCCCTTATAATTACGGCAATGTTTATATCCTTTTTGTCTCGCCCGGTCGGTCCAAGCTGGATCGTTCCGAGGGCGACCTTTTCCACCCCTAGGTGGTGGTATAGGTATTCCATTAGGTATTCCATAGGTTTCCAAAACGGATGTCTACCGTTTCCAACTTATAAATTTCTAGACCTAATTTTGATAAAAAATCAATTTTTTATTTACTAAAGACGACATTCGCTTCGGGATAGCCTAGCAAAGTGATCTTTGAATAGTTGTTGATGTTGATAAAATCTTAACTATATGCGATGTTCATAAAATGTTTATATCTTTGTTGTTGATGTTGAAAATATCCTTTGTTGTTGAGTGTTCTTGATGTTGATAAAATCTTAAATGCGCAAAGATTCATACCAGTGAAAGGGTTTACTTTCAAGAGATAGATTTAGTATGGAAAGTATGATTCAAATGTATGAGCCACAGTTTTATGCGGGAAGTTTTTCATATTATAAAATAAATTTATTTGCAAACAATTTTTACAGGGTGGGACAAAAAAGTTGGTTTTTGTGATTTTTTGGGACCCGAAATGTATTGTTCTAAAAATGACCCCCTTTAGGTAATTTTATGCGGGGAATCGATTGCGCGCCCGGACTCTGAAAATACTTCTCTGACCCAAATTCAGGGAAAAATTAGGTTTTTGAAGATCATTTTTCGCATTTTCACAAATCTAATCTTTTCCCTTGAATCAGGACCAAGGAATCATTTTCAGGGTTCGGGAATGCACGCAATCGGTTCTCCACATAAACTTACTTCTAGAAACATAAAATTACTCTAGAAAAATAAATTTCCGGATCCAGAAAATCACAAAAATCCATTTTGTGCCCACCCTGTATAAATAAATATAAACATTTTAAAGATCCAGTCCATTTTTGAACCGAATTTTTGTTCAAAAGTGGAAAAGAAAGTTCACGTTGGGGCAACCACTTTTTGCTTTGGAAGGAAATTCTAATTCGACAATCCTGAGGAGATATTTGACATACAAAATTGCATGAAAAATTTTAAACGTGTTTGTGTATTGAAGCGGAGAGATTGATGCCGTTTGAATGCATGATTCAAATCTGTTTATTGAAACGAATTAATCCATTGTTATAATGACCTTAAAATTTTCATAAAATGAACATTGAGGCAATTTTTTATTACTCTATGAGACAAATAAAATGACTCCAAAAATATCCTATTTGAAATTTGATTTGAGTTATTGAAGCGAAAGCCTGTTTCATTATTCTTTTGAATCATGCATTCAAACAGATTTGAATCATGCATTCAAACGGCATCAATCCCTTCTCTTCAATACACAAACACGTTTAAAATTTTTCATGCAATTTTGTATGTTAATATCTTCTTTTAATACACCTCCAGAGGGGGTGCATTAAATTTATAGTTTAAGCAAAAATTATTATGTGTTACTAAAATTTGTTGTGGTGGCCAGGGAACATGGGAACGCAGCCGATACTCGAGTAGTTCTACCACTAGAGCTCATGAAGTTATGTTTTTCAGGTATGCTTTTGCTAAAGGAATGTTTGATAACGTCCCACCACCACGAACTCAGGACCGCAACAAAAATTTTTTACAACTTTTCAACACGAACATGCAATTTTTTTGCTGATCTTGTCATTCCTTGACTATTAATTTCTAACGGAAGTTCCTAAAAATTGTTATTAGATTGTAATTGATTGATAAAATATATACAGGTGATCCAGGTGCGGGAATAAATCGATAATTTCGGATTAATAAACTTATAGCAGTCTTTATTTCTAATTCAGCAAATCTCATTCCAATACAATTTCTTGGGCCATAGCCAAATGGTAAAAATGTTAGGGGATCTCTTTTGGCGCGTTCTTCTGGTGAAAATCTAAAGAATTGCTTTTTTGGATTAAAAAATAAATAAACTATCCTATATTATTGACTATCAATAATTCCACCTCGAAGTGTGCAAGTCCGGAACCAAGCCTGGCCAGACAAGATCGGCCACATGACACACACGCCAAGCAAGACCGGCCACGGGCCAGGCTGGCCTGCACACCTCTAACATCGTCACAAAAAATCATAGGAGACTTTTTTATGATGGGAACAAAACAGTGCCCAGTTTTTATCGACTCTTTTCCCTAAGCCACTGATTGAGTGGAGGAGGATGAGATCCTACCTCCTCCCCACACCACCCTTTTACTATGCCACTGGGTTATCTCTTCCCTTATGTTAGCCACATCCAGTATAACCTTACCGGTCCGGGTCAAACTCATATGGATTTGGATAATATCTTTCATCGTGATGAATAATATATGTGGGTACTGAAAAACTCATGCCTTCCTCAAAATGAATATTATCGATATCTATAGATTTTGTGCAAGCTCTATTTATCCTAAAATTTTAACTCCACAGACTAAAAATTTTATAATACGATTAGGATACCTTGTTGTTGGTGGATACATTCGAAGTACCTCCAGCATCACTTGGTGTAGATATTTCAATTTTGTCAAATCTTCATATGAAATTTCTTCGTTTTCTCCGATAACTTCAATAATTTCTTCTCGTAGCTTATCTTGGATATGAGGCAATTTTGCCAAGACATAAATCATAAAATGTAAAGTTGTGGCTGAGGTTTCGTATCCGGCTATGAGTACGACAAAAGATTGAGCCAAGATCTACAATTTTTTAAATGACTAAAATGGTAAAAAGAGATGGGCAAACTTCAATTTTACTAATGCCCTTCTTCCAGGATTTTTGCACAATTTGGGAATGGATTATGTCAGAGTCAATGTTATCGACTTTTTCTTGAGACTGGTCATCATCGAAGGCATTTAATAAAAGTTGAAAAAAGTCGTGATATTTCTAAAATGGGTACAGGATTGTTTTATCACACACAAAAGTTTCGCTCTGACGGGATCGAACCCTCGATCATTTGAATGTAAAGGGAGAATCTTGCCACTACACCATTGATAATAATTTTTTACCACACCTGAGAAACTCCTTCTGGCAAAACCGCACTGGTCCTTTAAAAAATATACTTCTCGAGCTTCTTGATCACTTTTCCTTTCTTCTAGCATATTTTCTAGAATATTTTTGAAAAACTTGTGGACATCATTTTTGAGAATTTGATGCCCAGTATACTGACGAATTTTTTCACAAATGTTTGGGAATAGCACTAAAAATCATAATAACTCAAAAATCGAATTTCTTAAAAAATACTCATAAAGTAGGTACGAGGGTCTGACCAATTTGAAGCAAAAAGTTTGTTTGCATACAACAAAAACTCTGATTCTTCATCGGAAAAAGCATTTAGTTCGATACCAAAAGCACTTCGTCCAATAATATTTATTGTTAATTTTTCCATTACTCTGAAATTTTAAGATTGAGGTTATTGGTTTCGCCTAAATTATAAAGAGACGACTTTTAGGCCGCCACTAATTCGTTCGGAAATTTTTGACTTCACTAATTGATCACTAATAACACCACTAATTCCATTCGGATGCGTTCGGACACATCACTAATAGGCGTTCGGACTCGCTCGGAAACGTTTGGACACGTTCGGGCGCCCGAACGCGTCCGAACGTTTCCGAACGCCTATAGTGATGTGTCCGAACGCGTCCGAACGGAATTAGTGATGTTATTAGTGAACTAAAATTCGTTCGAGAGCCGTCCGAACGAATTAGTGGCGGCCCTTACCCCGAAATGCGATTTTTTACCCGCTACCCCGAAAAAAACACTACCCGAATCAACATTTGAGAAGTAGTGTTCACTACTCGAATCACTGATTCGAGTACAACTAAATGCATCTTTTTTCAATTCATAGTGAATTGATTATTTTTATTTAGATATTCGAATCGATATGCGAATTTCATTCGAGTAATGTACACCACTCGAATCAGTTTTTCGATTTGATTCGAGTAGTATACACTACTCGATTTGTCATTCGAATAGTGTACTCGAATACAACACCGGTCGGGACGGACGAGGGCCGGCCCATGAATGTTCCGGGAAAGCCCTATAGCTCTTGGGCCGGCACGAGTCATGCAAGGGTCACGGCACATCTTTTATTTTGTTTATTCATAATGCCTTAATTTTGGCCCAGATTTGGGGGGGGGGAAGTTTGATACTTTTTTGAAAAAATTTTCATGCTTTTTCCCCGAAATTTTGAAAATTTTCAGATTTTTTGGCAGAGAATTTTTCACCCGCTTCCCCTGCCCCTATAATTACGGCACTGTTTATATCCTTTTTGTCTCGCCCGGTCGGTTCAAGCTGGATCGTTCCGAGGGCCGGACCGAGAGCGACCTTTTCCATCCCTAGGTGGTGGTATAGGTGTTTCCATTCCAAAACGGATGTCTACCGTTTCCAACTTTTAAATTTTTAGACCTAATTTTGATAACAATCAATTTTTTATTTACTAAAGACGACATTCGCTTCGGGATAGCCTAGCAAATTGAACAATGATTTAGTTGATGATGTTGATGAAATTAGTTGTTGATGTTGATAAAATCTTAAATGCGCAAAGATTCATATCAATGAAAGGGTTTACGTTCAAGAGCATAGAAAAGTGCAAATTGCTTGTTGATTAGCAATATGTTGATTTTTGAAATTGGAAAGTCGTTTTTAAAAATAGCGTTATTAAGGTTTTAGAAAGGAGTAAAAAATTTTAATTATGAATTTTTTAATAAAACACTAGTTTTTTGCCATAGCCAATGGCTGGTATTCAAAACTGCGGATGCTGCGGCTTTTATCCGTAGCTGCGGCTTTTATCTGCAGCTGTGGCTTTTATCCGTTGTGCGGCTCTTTTTTTAATTTTTAGCAAATAAAAAATTGTTTTGTTGTGAATCTTTTATTTTAATTTAATAAAAGAATAAATAATTTTTAATTTGTGTCAAAGTTAAATCGTCAATAAATTTTTGTCATAAATATTTAGCCCAACATTGATATTCTATATGCTCGCAAATTAGCTACGTCTTTTTGTAAAGCCGAAAAATTAATAAAACAAGGCCATATGGCGTATGATTTATTGGCTTGTACAGCAGAAAAAACTATCCATATAAAAAAAGGATTTACAACAAAACAATTTTTTATTTGCTAAAAATTTTAAAAAACCACAGCTACGGATAAAAGCCGCAGCTGTGGATAAAAGCCGCAGCTACGGATTTATCCGCAGTTTTGAATACCAGCCAATGTAATAAAAATAAGCTTACTCTTTTAATGGAACATCTTTATTTTCTTGAGCATATTTTTCCAAATACTCACAAAGTTCTTTAGTACAATGTTCAAAAGCTGGGGTTAACTAAAAAATTTTCTCTTAGATAAGAAAATACTTTTCTTAACCTGTTTTAATTTTCCAGTTGTAAATGCTGGTGTTACTAAATTTCTGAGTCTTTTCCATTCATCTCCTGTTTTTGATGGCAAAGCATTTAAGAAAAGGCTATATTTATCTTGGCTTGAGCTTTTTGGGTTTATTATTGAAATTGAGATTCTCATCTAAAATCTTGATGACTTACAAGGCCAAGGGAGAGTTGCAAGAAGAGGGAACGGGGTCAAAAAAAGCTCGAGTCCTCTCCGACAATTCTTTCCATGGCACTTGGGGGGGGGGGTAGGTCGACTAAAAAATTCTTACAGCCTTGTCAACAAAATGATCGAAGTCTTTAACCAAAGCACTTCTTAAAAGGTCTAAATTTGTTGTCGTCAAGTCTCTTTTACCAAAAAAATATGATCTATAAAAATTCGATTTTTAAAATTTTTCGATATTTTAAAAGCATTTACCCATAAGTTTCATATTTTTTAGACAGATTAAGATCATACACATGCATCCCTGCTGCAAGTTGTTTTGAGTGTCCAAAAAACCAATGTGGCTGAGATGAAGGGATTCCATGTCGTTCCCAATAAGTCTTTTCATATTTGAGATAACTGTTTTTTAATTTTAAAATTAAATTTGGAGACTTACTAAACATAACCGCTTATCCCGATTAGTATGCATGCTAAAGCCAAATAAAAGGATAAAAAGGAAAATGACAAATAGAAAATTATAGAAAATATCAAAATTTGCTCTCCTATTCCTAGCATCATTTAAATTTCGAAACAGTGAATAACAAGTGGTTTGAGAAGTGATAGTGGTAAAATTTTTGTGATAAGGGTACTTTATGCCGCACATAAACAAGCAAAGACGAATGAAATTTATTCCTATGACGAGTATGCCTCTAAAAAGGTTCAAAAGTCGTATTTTTTGAATCAAGGGCATACAAATATTTTTATGCCTCGGCAATGAGCACAATCGATTCCGTGACTAGAAAAACCTTAGGAAGGTAGAAAATTTGGGCAAAAATCGACATCAAAATCAATATTTTTAAATAAAAAGAATTACAATGCGTTCCCGATACCCGAAAACCCCCGAGTCAAAAAAATCAGCCAACTTGGAGCACTTTTTGAAAAATCGATTTTTGGTCTCTTTGAGGGGCAGGGATTCCCGTAGACCCATGGATGAGTTTTCCCAGAGTCGGGACATACTTGTTTGGAACCAGGACAACATTCTCTGAAACGATTAACAAAAAGAAAGAAAAGCTAGTGCAGAAAAAAAAGTTAGCCCGCACAGACAGGCACACATTTCTAAATATTTAAATTAATAGGAAGATTTTTCATTTTGTAGTTTATTTCATCATCTTTATTTACAATGTTTTTAAGCCTTAAAGACTTGTTATTTATTGATTGAAGCATTCTGGCCATTAGTAGCATATTATTCGTTCGGAAAATAACGTGATTTCGCCTATTCCATCGTATTTTTATAAAAATAACCCGATGGGGAGGGGGGGGGGAATACATGTGAAAGATCTATTGTGTGCATTGCCAGATTGTTCAAATGCTTATTTGACACTTATTCAAAGAATTGAGTGTATTGAAACGAAAATCTCATTAGTCAGGATCAATGAATTATTTTCAAGCTTTGAAAATGTGCTTCTCGCATAAAACTACTTCAGGAAAATGATTTTTTAATTCCAAAATAGCTTCCCTATCTCTGAATCAGAGGAAGAATGCGATGTTTTAAGCAAAAATTACCAAAACAATATCATATATAGTTTTCCTGAATTACGAACGAGTGTCGCCGTTATATTCCACGTGTCAACCCCCTCCCGAAATCATAGCTGCTTGAATTAGCTCGACAATTTTAATACAAATTCTTCACGAGTACTCAAAAAATATCCTTTTCAGGAACATTTTTCGTCAAAAAATAAGATTTTTTCATGCAAATTTAAATATTTTAGACGATAGCTCTGATTAATTTTAGTTATTAAGATAGTTTGAATTGTTTTACCAAAAAATTTTTGAAAATTTAGAGAAAAAATTTTTTACGTTGTTTAAGAGACACTTTCTTGAGCATTCAGAGGTCGCCCTAAACATTCTGGATGCGCTTCAATTTGTATTTATATGATAAGATTAATGCTTGGAAAAATTTTTGAAAGTCATTTCAAAGCAAAAATCGGGCAGCCAAAAATTCAAATTCTTATCCGAAGCTCTCATTCCCCTATTTTACGTGTATTTTTGAATTTTCCAACCTGCCTAAAATACCACAGATAATTTTTTTTCGATCAAATTTTAACGCGGGTCGATGTATATTAACACGGAGAACAGTTCTAGTGTGATTTCGAAAAAATCTGAGAAATTTCGACTTTTGACCCATTTTTACACGTGGTACTACGAGGAGGAGTTGAAAAATTTTTTCATTGGATTTTTTCGAAACCAAACTGGAACTTTTAGTTTATTTAATAAGTATTACATTTTAGCAAATTATAATGTAAAAAGAGAAGTTCTTCCTTTAAAATTTTACTTCTTCAAAGCTCGAAAACTCGATTACTTTTTCGAGTTTGTTAAGTCTAAAAAAAGAATGCCAATTATCTTAGTAACTTTTTTATTTATTCTAGTAACTTTTATTTTAGTAACTTTTTGAATTATCTTAGTAACTTTTTAAATTATTTTAGTAACTTTTTTCGGTACTTATGCACTATCCTCCAAGGCTGAAAAAAGGCTTAGACTTTGGTTTATGATTAGGCTAAAACCTTAGGCTGAGGCCTTAAGCTGAGGCCTTAAGCTGAGGCTTTGGCTTAGGATTAGGCCTTAGACTTAGGCATAGGCCTTAGGATTAGGCCTAGGTCTTAGGCTTAGCCTTATAAGACTAAGTCTAAGGCCTAAACCTAAGGTCTAAACCTAAGGTCTAAGCCTAAGGCCTAAGGTCTAAGCCTAAGGCCTAATCATAGGCCTAAGCTTAAAGCCTAATCCTAAGGCCTAATCTTAAGCCTAAGACCTAGTCATAGGCCTAAGCTTAAAGCCTAATCCTAAGGCCTAATCTTAAGCCTAAGCCTAATCATAAACAAAAGTCTAAGCCTTTTTTCAGCCTAGGGGGATAGTGCATAAGTACCGAAAAAAGTTACTAAAATAATTAAAAAAGTTACTAAGATAATTCAAAAAGTTACTAAAATAAAAGTTACTAGAATAAATAAAAAAGTTACTAAAATAATAATATTTCCTAAAAAAATCGAGTTTATAGAGTTCGAGTTTAAGACAACGCTGATCGAGATATGGCGATCTCTTGAAATTAGTCATTTAAAAATTAAATTTTTTAAATTTCTTTTTACGAGATACACGTATTTTTGTTCCCTGCACACCTACCTCCTATATGCTAACCTTTAGCAACCTTTTGTCCGCTTTCGTTAGCTTACTAAACAATGAGTCATGTCTTGACATAAATTTAATTAATTTTTTTGAAGTCCACACACTATGTAGTTTAAAAGATCAGTCCAGTTTTGAACAAAAATTTTTATAAGAAAGTTCACGCTGAGGCGATCAACTTTTGCTTTGGAAGTAAATTACAGGGTGGCAAAAAAACTGGATTTTTGCGATTTTTCGAGCAATTTTTTGTAAAAAATTTTTTTTTGAATTTTTGCAAAAATGACTTTTCTAGGGGTAATTTTATGCGAAAAATCGATTGTGTGCATTCCCGAAGCGTGAAAACGCTTTCTTGACCCTGATTCAGGGAAGGTGGTGGGTGTATTGAAGCGAAAATCGAAAAATTTTCGGATTTTTATGAGAAAACCGTCGATTCTTAGGTTTTTCTAGGTGGGGAATCGATTGCGCGCACTCCCGAACCATGAAAACGCTTCCTTGACCCTGATTCAGAGAAGGGATCGGTGTTTTAAAGCGAAAATCAAATTTTAACTTTTTCCCCTTAATCAGGGTCAAGGAAGCGTTTTCATGCTTCGGGAATGCGCGTAATCGGTTTTTCGCATAAAATTACCCCTAGGAAAGTCATTTTTACAAAAAAATTTTTTTTGCAAAAAATTGCTCGAAAAATCGCAAAAATCCAGTTTTTTTTGGCCACCCTGTATAATTCGTTAACCCTTTGGAGATAAATGAAAAACAAAATTGCATGAAAAACTTAAACGAATTTGTGTATTGAAACGAAGGGATTGGCACGAAGTGCCTGATCATTAATATGATCTTTGTATTGAAACGATTTATCAAATTCAATAGATTTCTATTTATTTTTTTCTGCCAATCGATTGTATTCACGATGAGCTATCCAACGAGTGATCGATTTCCATATTTCGTATGTTGGGAAGCGTTCAAAACTTGACTGGTCCTTTAAGTGTTCCTGATGTTTGTGACCTCGTTATAATCGCTATTGATCCGTATGTAAATAATAAATCTCGTTAAATAAATTGTTGTCGCAAATTGACAAAATTCATTTGATTTCTACATTCTGATTATAGAGAATTCCTTTATATTTTTTAGAATTTAAAGCGCATGTATGCAGTGGCGTATCTATGATTTCATTTCGGAGGGGGACGAAAAACCTTCTTGGTCTCCAAGGCAGTTTTTCTCTATTTTTCTCCAAAAATTTTCTTGGCACCCCCTTATGATGTTTTCCTATAAATTTTTTTGTTGAAATCGTCGTTTTTAGCTTAAAACCCCGCACCACTTGCGAATTTTTTTTGGAAAATGTTTATTTTTACCACCATTGTGATTTTTGAAAAAAAATTCAAACATTTTGGGCAAAAATATAAGGGAACCATTACAAAAACCATTTTTTCAATTTCAGGGGCGGCAGTGGCGTAGATAAGGGGATGGTAGGGAAGGGGCAGGTGCCCTCTCCCCCAGTGGGCCAAAATTTTAAAAAAAAACTCTACACATAAGGGTCTCCCTTATGTTTTTGGGAAAAATCAGCCATTTTGAGGAAAGTGCCCCCCCCCCCTAGCCGACCCTTCTCCTACGCCACTGGGGAGGGGGAGGGGCGGCCGGATACGCCACTGCATATATGGATTTCTTATCAGTGGCATAGGGAAGGGGTGAACAGGGTATATGCTCCTTACTGACCTAAGGGATGAAAAAACATAATGGTCCTTTTTAAATTTTAACTGGCTGAAAGCCGCCCAAAAAATTTAATAAGGGCTTCCTTGTATAGTGGATAGGGAGACGGTCGACTAGTGGCACCTTTTTTTGCCATTCAAAAATCAAACTATGGGACCCTTATCATTTTTGATGGGGTAATAAGTGACTCCAAGATCACGAGCATGCACTCCCAAGCCTAGCAATGCCTATGGAGCCTTAAATACTTGTTACATGTGGCAAAATTTTAAATTTTATTATCGATTTTATTGTAGTTTAGATAGTTTTCTGCTCATGTGATTGAAGCACGTTAAGATCACAGCACACTCGTAATTTCACACATCACTTGAATTTTGTATGTACTTTAAATTGAAATTGTGGTATATATGAACTGGTAGAAGCTACAGGGTGGTGCACAAAAACCGCTTTAAAAAAATGTTTTAACTTGCTTTTTCAATGAAATTACGCCAGAAATCTTAGCAAAGATCGTAGATAACTTTCCAAAATGATTGGAACAGTATATTAAAGCTAAAGAAGATCATTTTGAATGATTATTTTTATTGTTTTTGCTAAATAAATTATATTTAAAACTTTTTAAGTGTTCGATTTTTGTGCGCCACCCTGTAATAATTCCGTAAGCAAATAAAAATTCTCTCTCTCGATAAATTGTTATCGAGAAATGTTCCAACATACACGTGTTCTCAGCATGTTAATTTCACTAGATTCAGTTGTTTTATTGTACCCTTGAATTCACTTCTTTTTGATGCAGGTCCTTGTTCTTAGATGTTTTATCACAAAAACGAAATGTTCTTGATGTTCACAATTACGTAACACAAGAATTTTTAATTGTCTGTATTGAGCGAGAAACGGATATTATATACTCTTTGTTTGACTAACCTGTCATACACATGTACTTTTATCGATTATTTTCCAATCCTACTTTCCTTTTTTCTTTGACGTTTATACAAGTTTGAGTACCTAGAAATGTTATTGAAAAGGTGTTTTTTAAACCTTATTATCTAAGCGTGTTAGTTTAAGGTGACTCATAGAAATTTAATAATTGCATGTACTTTTATTGATTATTTTCCAATGCTACTTTTCTTTTTTTCTTTGACGTTTATAAAAGTTTGAGTCACGTAGAAATGTTATTGAAAAGATGTTTTTAAAACTTATTATTTAAGCGTGTTAGTTTTTCGTAGAAATTTAATAAGGTGATTCGTAGAAATTTAATAATTGCATGTACTTTTATCGATTACTTTCCAATGCTAATTTTCTTACTTTTTGTGCTTGCTTTGTGTTAGTTGTTAATTACTTTGTCAAAAATCTGTAGTGAAACATCAAATTTTTATGAAAAATAGAAAATGACGAGAGTTTTAGGTTAATAAGCATAATCGTTTGAACTTTTTGAACTTAACAATTCTAAACTTTTATACTCTGTTTCTAGGGAAACGTGCATAAAAAGTCCCAATTAGCGCTATAAGGCGCGGAAACTACAGTTCATAGATAACTTCGAAATTCTTTATGGGTAAAAGACTTTTCGATAATTCTTTTTGCTTTTATTATGGGGAGGTGAAAAGATGTAAATTATGATTAGACTGACAAGGGACACTCACGAGGTGTAAGTCCCAGTTTTTTATAATTTTCACGTGGAAAGATAGTAGAGGCCAATATAAGGTACTCATAAAAAAATTAGGTGCCAATGGGCCTTCTATTACCATATAATAAAAATCGAAAAAATAATTAAAAAATTGCAAAAAAATTTTGACCCAAGGAGGACTCGAACCCTCCACCCAATCTCCAATTGCCTGCAACAAAACAATTACACTATGGTGACTTATTTTAAGTAGATTAAAATTGATATGTGTTCTAATGATATTGCTGATATTTTTTGTGCTTTAAAACGAAAGTTTGCATTTTTTTCATTTTTTGATATCATATTGTTGATTTTCTACTGAATCAAGTATGAATTTCATATCATTGGCACTTTTATGTTTTCCATCGGCTTCATCTCGATCAACGAAAAATTGCGTTTTTTGTATGCCTCATATCTCGAAAAGTATTAATTGAATTTTAAAACGGCGGATAGCATATCCTGCTCATTTGATGTGAGGAAAAATTTAAGGCCAAAACGAAAGAAAACGGACTTACCTATGAAAAGTTAG
>OZJO01022248.1:0-46495 GCA_900406225.1 Acrobeloides nanus | reverse complement strand
AAGTCTACAATGTGCAAAAGTATTCCAAAACTTTTTAAAACCGGCATATACCCTAGGTTTTCGACTATGCTGAATCCAAAAATACAAAAATTTGCATAGGTCGTCCTTTTAGATTTCGAGATACTGAGGGGTGCCATTTAGATCCATTTAGACCCTCATCTTTGAAGGCTCATAATTCCAAAACCATAAAACCCCTAGCCATGATCTTGGTGTCGTTTGAAAGCTGGAATCATGAGCTTTATTTTTTATCTAGACACTATGGTATGTTTTTCGGGTAGAAAAAATAAGGTAAAAAATTGTGGCACTATTAAAAACCGGTTTGAATACAACGCCAAAGTTCACAATACAAGAGTTATGCGCAAAGTATTGAATTTTGAGGGTCCCAAAAATACCCTAATTTTTCAAAGTTTGTGCTCTAAATTTTTTTCTACCCGAAAAACATACCATAGTGTCTAGATAAAAAATAAAGCTCATGATTCCAGCTTTCAAACGACATCAAGATCATGGCTAGGGGTTTTATGGTTTTGGAATTATGAGCCTTCAAAGATGAGGGTCTAAATGGATCTAAATGGCACCCCTCAGTATCTCGAAATCTAAAAGGACGACCTATGCAAATTTTTGTATTTTTGGATTCAGCATAGTCAAAAACCTAGGGTATATGCCGGTTTTAAAAAGTTTTGGAATACTTTTGCACATTGTAGACTTTACATCTTTCCAAAGGTCGATTATTACAGAAAGTGAGCTTTAAAAATTTCTGTATTATTAAATCGTTATATTTTTTATTTCTGAAATAAAAAAAAACAATTCTCACAAGGTACTAACCACAGATGGCCCAAGGGGGATCCCCAAAAAACAAAATTTTAGACCAACTCGGCATCAGAGCGGCCGGGTTGGTCAAAATTTCCTATTTTTTCACCAACATTTACAACTTTTTAAACAAGAATTGTAAATTTTCGAGCATTTTCAGATAAAAAACTATCGTTTGAAAAAATTTTCGCCTATGGATCTACTTTTTTCTTATATTTAAAGAATTTAACAATGAAACTCAAAAATAACGACGGGATCGTGTTCCCCGCATAAAAAACGGTAAAAATTTTATGCTCATTTGGACGTAATTTTGGAAAAACGACCCTCGGGGATCGAACCCGCGACCTTCAGATTGATGGCGCGCGCCTAAGACCACTAGACCATGAATCTGGAACTTTTTTCGAACTCGCAGTGAAACAGACTACTTTTTCATACGGTTTTTCTCCATGACGATAATTTTTTCACAAAAAGTGATGTTCTACAAAGTTGTTCGCCGTGATCTCAGGAATTGAACAAAACAAAAATAAAAAAATCCTAAACGGATTTAAAATGGTCGAGATAATGCCTTAATAACGAAAAAATGGGTATCCATCCAGACAGGTACCTTAATGAGGTCAAAATCAAAAAATTCCTTCAGATTCGTGTCCGCCGTGGCCAAAAACCTCCACGTACAAAAAATCAGCCAATTTGGACACAATCTGTAGAAAAAATACTGGGGTCGAATACCCAAAAAGTGCTAATTTTTGGTATTTTCTCTCCAAAAAATCGAAATTAAAAGCTTTTTCAATAAAATTTTTTGCAAAAAAAATCCCGTGACGGTGGCAATCGAATGAGCCCATGGGCGACTGAAAAGGATTTAAACTCGATTTTTGGCGAACTTTTGAAAGTATGAATAAATTTTCTAACACCCTGTATAAAGGGTGTTCAAAAGAAAGATTTTTCAAATTTTTTAAGTTCTTTAATTTTCACCAAAATAATCCTATAGTTCGTTTCCGCCCATAAAAGAAAAAAGTTCACATGCTACAGCGCAGTAAAGTGTGCAAAAAATGGGGGATTCATGAAAATCTGTTTTAAAATGAATTCTTACAACTCGAATAACACAGTTTTGAAAGAATAAAGTGACAATGGTGCTAAGAAATTGGGTTTTGCACAAATTTTCTAAGTCCCAAAAAATAATGTGTTCGAAAAAATCGAATATCTTGGCGATCTATGTATAATTTGGATAAAAACTTTTTTACAATATTCTACAGATTCCGTTGGATAATTTTAAAATGGAACTTTTATTTTCTTCCCTGTTTTTATATTTTTAAAATGCATTTGAAAAATTGGCTGTGCTGAAACTTAAAAATTCATCTAGTCTGCGTAGTAAGAATCATTTTTCGCGATCGATCACTCAATGCCTTCCTCTCAATGAGATCTACAACTCTCTGAAGCCATTTTTCTTTTTTTAATTGAAAAAATACGAATTTTATTGAAAAAACCTAAATTTTTTGGAGATTTTAAAATACTTTGAGGAATAGCCGAAATTTTTTCTTAAACTCTAAAAAATCTAGCTTCGGAGAGTTGTTTCTACATGTCTCACGAACATTTTAAGACTGCGAAAAATAAGCGTGTTTGAGTGGATCATTCAGAATCGAAGATTTCTTCAAGTTCGTTAATTATAAGATATCTTGCGCAGGCTTGAATTGATAGCTTCTTGGGACTGGTTAGATTCCAAAAATACTCACTCAAGTGCAAGGGCTGGCCTCTAAAACGATTAAATTAATATAGGTAAAATCATAAAGCTCAATTAAACTATGCGAAACCCATGAACAATTGCAGCCAGAGAGAGCTCACGACAATACCGCTGTTCTGGACCAGTCAACCACCTCGAATGCCCAACACCTGAGCTCTCGGCGTGAAATTTACTCAGCTATTGCACAGTCTGATGCAAAATCTGCTAACGCCTAGTGTCACTTCACTCTCTCACATCATTCTATCTCTCAAATCAAAACATAGCCCTCGTTTGATTGGAAACTGCATAGCATGTGAGGTGCCGAATCAAAACATAGCGGCTCCAAGATTTCGATCTCCATCGATTCCAAATCAAAACATTTCATCTCATGGGAATTTAGTTGACCATGATGAATCAAGATCCTCCGCTTCCAAATTCGAACTCCGAGCATCAGTTACAAAACACAACCACTCATACAACAGAACATAAAATACAATGAAAAGTGGTAAAAATTAAAAAACTTGAAAAATTTTGAAAAATCGTGCAAAATTTCATTTTTGAAAGCACATCCTTTAAAAAGGTGCACACATTTTATGAGCAAATGGGGCAATAAAAATTTCTTCGCATAAATATTTATTAACAAAATTTATAGACATTTCGCAATCATTACTATTAGTTATAATCTTTTTGTCTATTGCAGTGTGGCGCCGGTTTAACACAATCGGCGCCTGAAACCATTTATTTTTCTTAAACAAACACTTTTTTCACAATAGGCATAAAAATTTATTAAACAATTGCTATCATCAAAAATTCAACATATTGGATTTTTTCATAAGTAATGTCGGCCCAAAAAATACATCAAAAATCGTCATTTTTCGTTTTCGATGAAAATTTTTTCGTAGTGGGTAAGAGTGGATGCTGAATACGATCCAATTGTCTTTTTGAGAATAAGTCATGTTTTCGCGTCAATAACAGACTTTTTAAAAAATGGAGCCTCAAAAAATCAATCATATTTTAAAATGTTGATATTTGGTTATAGAAGTCGATTTTTGACAAAATTTTCGACCCTACTAGCGTTTTTCTAATCGAGAAATCGATTGCGCGCATTTTCGAGGATTGAAAAATTTCTCTAACCCTGATTCAGGGAATGCAAATTTTTGAGCCATTTTAGGAGTATACACCTACAAGGGGTACTTTCCAGTGATCAAAATCAAAAAATTCCTTCAAATTCGTGTTCTCCATATCGAAAAACCCCCCAAATATAAAATTTCAGCCAATTTGAAGAACTTTTTGAAAATTCGATTTTTTTACCAAGGGGTCAAAAAATCGAATTTCCAAAAAGTTCTCCAAATTGGCTGAAATTGTGTAATCGGGGGTTTTTCAACGTGTAGAATAAGAATTTGAAAGAATTTTTTGATTCTGACAACTGGAAGGTACCCCTACGAGGTGCATACCCCTAAAATAGCTCAAAAATTTGTATTCCCTGAATCAGGGTTAGAGGACTTTTTTATGTCTCGAAAATGCGCACAATCGATTCCCCCTCCCCTAAAAAAACCCTAGTAGGGTCGGAAATTCGTCAAAAATCGACTTCTATAGCCAAATATCAACATTGTAAATTGAAAACCTCAAATGTTTGAAAAAGTCGGTATATTGACGCGAAAACATGATTATTCTCAAAAAGACCGATTGAATCGTATTCAATATACACTCTTACCCACTACTGAAAAAAATTTCATCGAAAACGAGCGAAAATCGATTTTCGATGTGTTTTTGGGCCGACATTACTTATGAAACAACCCAACACTTGCATAAGCAAATTTTAGCAAATTTTTGAAGCTTTTTTGTAACAGTCATATCTTTTCGTATGATCTGAATTGAGAGATGGTTGACAATTCATGAGAAAGTTGAAAATCTGCGCTAAAAGTGCTTTATTAATTTTTGAGTGTATGGGTATTTCAATCTTATAAGATCATCAATCTTTTCGAAACCTCTTATTTTATACAGGTTGTTTTTTTGATTGCTCCCACATTTCAAAAATTCGTCAAAAATCAAGTTTAATTTCGTTTCCATCGCCCAATGACTCAATCGAACGCCCTAATCACCAGATTTTGTTAGAAAACAAAATTATTGAAAAATTTATTTCGATTGTTTAGCCCAAAAATAGGAAAATCGCGGTTTTTTTAATTGCTCCCACATTTCAAAAATTATTGAAATAATTTTTTAAACATTTTTCACCTTAAAGGTACAGGCCCAGAATGGGCTCATTAAGGCATGACTACTCCGTTATAGTCATAACCCCCTATTTTTTAGCTGAGAATCACGAATTGTAAAGTCAACTTTTTCCTAGACCTCATATTCACACTTAAAATTGCGTATCAAGGCAAAATAAATAACACCTTCTTGAGAAGATAAATAACACTTTCTTGAGTGTTTAAAGGTTGCCTTAAACAATTTGAGCGCGCTCCAAGTTGAATTTATAAAGTGAGATTAATGCATGGGAAAGTTTTTTAAAGTCATTTTTATTCAAAACTCGTGCTCCAAAAAATTCAAAACCTTGTCCGAAGCTCAATACCATCGATTTTACGTGTATTTTTTGAATTTTCTAGCCTCTCTAAAACACCCAGGATAATTTTTTTCGGCCAAAATTTCTTTCTGAAGATGTATTTCAATATGGAGAACATTTCTAGCTTGATTTCGAAAAAATCCGAGAAACTTCGATTTTTGAGCCATTTTTACACGTGTGAGTAGAAATGAGATCGAAAAAAATTTTTTCTCGGATTTTTTCGAAATCACGCTAGAAATGTTCTCCATATTGAAATACATCTGCCAGAAAGAAATTTTGGCCGAAAAAAATTATCCTGGGTGTTTTAGAGAGGTTAGAAAATTCAAAAAATACACGTAAAATCGATGGTATTGAGCTTCGGACAAGATTTTGAATTTTTTGGGGCACGAGTTTTGAATAAAAATGACTTTAAACAACTTTCCCATGCATTAATCTCACTTTATAAATTCAACTTGGAGCGCGCTCAAATTGTTTAAGGCAACCTTTAAACACTCAAGAAAGTGTTATTTATCTTCTCAAGAAGGTGTTATTTATTTTGCCTTGATACGCAATTTTAAGTGTGAATATGAGGTCTAGGAAAAAGTTGACTTTACAATTCGTGATTCTCAGCTAAAAAATAGGGGGTTATGACCATAACGGAGTAGTCATGCCTTAATGAGCCCATTCTGGGCCTTTACCTTTAAAGGGGGTATAAATTATGGACTATTTCGCGAAAAAAATTGTTTCTAAAATGATCATTTTTAGGGGTAATTTTATGCGGGAAATCGATCCCAAAATTTGAAAACGCTTCCTTGACCCTGATTCAGGGAATGGGGTGGGTATATTAAAGCGAAAATCAAACATTTTCGGATTTTCGCTTCAATACACCGATTTCTTCCCTAAATCAGGGTCAAGGAAGCATTTTCAAGGTTCGGGCAATCGATTCCCCGCCTATAAAAACTTAAGAATCGACTGTTTTCTCATAAAAATCCTAAAATGTTTGATTTTCGCTTCACCCACCCCATTCCCTGAATCAGGGTCAAGGAAGCGTTTTCACATTTTGGAAGTGCACGCAATCGAAATTGGATTTAGCCATCAAGAGTTATGCTCAAAATACTCAAGTGCGAAAAACCTCAGGAAATCCTCAAATTCAACTTCAGAGCCAGAAAATAATAGATGGGTTTCGAGATTTGGAACGGAATCAAGTTTAAAACAAAGTAGGGGTGTTGTAGATAATTGTTAGGGCCAATCGGAGAAATGCGTCGGAGCAAAATTTTTTTCTAGAGATTTCTTTGAATTTTTGATCCCTCGAGAGGGGGGGGGACAGGATTTTTACAAAAATCCTAATTTTTCGACAACTTTTTCCACGAAATTATCCCATACACCTAATATAAAAGCGAAAATCCTTTTTCATGTAACATTTTATACTTTTTTTGTAACATTTTCGACGGTATTTTTCTTGTAACATTTTTTACTTTTTTTTGTAACATTTTTTTCGTTGTAACATCGGGTACTTTTTTTGTAACATTTTTACTTTTTTTGAGGCTTAAGCCTTAGGCTTAAGCTAAGCCTTAAGCTTTTTCCATAAACCAACAAAAAAAGTAAAAAATGTTACAAGAAAAAATACCGTTGATATAAAAGTTGTAGCTTGAGATGGGATTCTGACAGATTATTCCAGAATATTCCGGATTATTCCAGATTATGGCAGATTCTGGCAGATTAATCCCGCCAGAATCTGCCAGAATCTTTTTTACCATGCCATAATCTCGTTTTGGATAAAACAAATCATAGTATAGTCGCTCCAAAAACGATTTAGAATCAAATTCTATGCTATTAAAAACCCAGTAGTGAGAAAAACCGCATCAAAAACAGGGCGCATTCGTTTCCTCGTGAAAAATTGCACCTAGGGGTTTAGTGAAGTTTATTTGGGGCGCTAAAAAGCTCAGGAAACCAGAGAAAATTGTATTTTTTTTGAAAAAATCCCATTTTCTGAAAAATGGGCTCCTGAGTGTTTTAACGTAAACTTGGCTCATTGGTAGTGCTTCCTGGATTCGAGTCTAATGGTCTCGGGTTCGAATCCCATCTCAAGTCGATTTGATTTTGCGCAAAAAGATTCTTGCAGATTAATTTGCCATAATCTGGAATATTCCGGAATAATCCCAAAAAAGATTATTCCGGAATATTCCCAGCCCATCTCAAGTTGTAGCCCGCATCACCAGCAATCTAACGACACCAAGATCATCAAAATTGGATTTAACCATCAAAAGTTATGCTCAAAATACTAAAGTGTAAAAAACACCTGTAACGTCCAACATTCGAATGGGTTGAAATTGACCTTTTTAGAGGTTGCACACCATTTCAAATGCTCAAATATGTTTATTTTGCGTCCAAATTTTATATTACATACTCAGTTTGCCTAGTGCCGCGGGATGTTCGAACTTTCGAGATATCATCTCTTAAAACCTTTTCATGAATTTTTAACAAATTTTGTCCCCGAACTTTTGCCCCCCTGATATATACCTAGAGACGATATCTCGAAAGTTCGAACCTAGTGTTAAACGGCTCGAGCGCCATTTAATTTGACTTTATTTAGTGAGATTATTTCTCGGATTTTTTCAAAACTACACTAGAAATGTTCCCCATATTGGAATATATTGGCCAGATAGAAATTTTGGACTAAAAAATTATCTAGGGTGTTTTAGACAGGTTAGAAAATTCAAAAATCAACGTAAAATCGAGTTTTTGACCTTCGAACAAAGTTAGAATGTAAGGGATTCCGCGGATTGGCTCAAAATGAATTTCAAAAACTTTCCCATGCGTTAATCTCCCTAATAAAGTCAAATTAAATGTCGCTCGAGCTTTTTAACATTACGGCCACTTAGGTACGAACTTTTGAGGTATCGTCTCTTAAATACATAGTCAACTGTCTCACATTTAAGTATTACGTTTTCAATGCCTTTATCAGCCCTTATCACTAAAAATTGTGAAACAGTACGAATGTCCATCTTACTAAGCAAAATGAATCAATATTTTAAGAAAATTTGAGTTTTTAACGAAAAGTAGTTACAGATCGCTTTAAAATAGGTTTTATTTACTTTTATTTATGTGTTTCTATTATTGTATTGATTTAATACTCTGGATTATTATGGCTGCACAAATTAAACCAATCATTTCGTCTCTAGAATTAACAGGAATTGAAGATTCTGATGATCTTAAGAAAGATATTAATCAAATTGTTTTCCCGGATAACCCTACTGTTGTTTACCCATTCGCCATAAATGATTTAAAATTTCTTAAGGATGTTTACTTGGGTCAAATGAATACGGTGAAAAGTTTTTTCCATAAACCAACTCGAAATGTAGTCGTGGCAAAAATAACCCGACTTCCGACAAGTGATTATAAAGATGAGTTTAAACTTAGACAGTTTTATATTGAAATTAAAGCAATGAGAAGTGTATCCAAGTGCCCAAATATTGTAACATTTTATGGTCTTTGTATTATAGACAACTTTGCATATATTTTTATGGAATATATGAATTCATCGTTGAAGGAATTTTATGAGTTAGTACATCAAAAGAATAATATATTTCCTGAAAAAATCCTTAGCTACATAGCTATATCTATAGTTGATGCATTGGATTTTTGTTCAACAAAGAATATTATTCACCGAGATCTTAAGCCAGGAAATGTTTTATTGAATAAAAATGGTGAAATCAAACTATGTGATTTTGGAGTGTCGAAAATTACAGAAAATACTTATACTAGTACGTTTGTTGGCACCGTTGCTTACTGGCCACCAGAAAGATTCAAAAAGATAAAAATGAGATATGATGTTCGGGCAGATATTTGGAGCCTAGGAATCTTACTCGTCGAAGTGGCTCTTGGAAAACATCCATATACTCTACTAAATGAAGAAGCTCTTAAAAGTTTATCAACAATTCAAGATTATATTTTAAATTTTAAAAAGCAAGAAATTATTACACTGCTTCGAAATTACTCAATTGATATGCAAATTTTTATTGAAGCTTGTCTTAAAAAGTATGACGAAAGGCCTAAGTCCAAAAAGTTAAAAGAAATGAAATTATATACAAAGAATAAGCCTGTAAATAATGAAGATATTGCGAAATTCGTTGAAGAAATTTCTAAAAAGAAGGAAAATCTAACATTCATTGAGTCGTTGGTTGAAAATCCTGCTATAAACAAGATTAAATTTCAAAAAGAGGATAAATCTTATAAATTTAAAATAGAAGAATTTGAAAAATTGGAAAATATTAGTAATAAAGTTTGTAAATATTTGCACAAGCCTTCAAATAAAAATATGGCGATAAAATTTATTCCTATCTCTCAAAATCAATCTGCTATGGACGAGATAAATAAACAAATCATAACTTCATTGGTAAACGAAATTCCAAGTCTTTTTGATCTTCAACATGAATCTAGTGTCTTGGAATTTTATGGACTTTGTGTGTATAAAGAGCAAATTTTGATTTGCATGGAATTTATGGATATGACCTTGAAAGCAAGTTATAGACTGTTTAATGAGTAGAGTGTAAAAGTTGAGCTAATTAGCCAAATATCTAGGACGCCGGTCTTTATTTTTATAGTATCTCACCAATGTTGAGTTTCAACATTGGGGTCATCCAGATATTACGTAATCAAAATTTTCGGTTTTTTAACCTCCCCCCTCCTCCTGTAATCAATCGTAATCATTTGGCTCCCCCCCCCCCTCCCTCCCCCCTCCATGATTATGTAATCAATGGCAAAATTTTTAAAATAAAAATCAAAGCCTTATAAAAAATTTTTATAACAAAAATATGATATACACTCCATATCATAATTATAAGTACACCCGATTTTTCGTATATTTCATCAGGGGCCTTAAGCCTTAGGTATTAAGCCTTGGGCATTAAGCCTTGGGCCTTAAGCCTAAGCCCAATTCAAATTGAAGTATAAAAGTTCAGTCGGCCAAATGACCGAGTCGACCAAGTGACCGGTCGGTCAAGTGACCGGAAATTGGTACACTACCGGGTCACTGAATCGAATGGCGCAAGAATTTTTAAAAAATTCCTTCAGGACAAAATAGCAAATTTTCGTTTTAATGCCCAAAGTCAAGATTTTCAAAAACAAAGAAACATGCATAAAATAGACAAATTAGCTCGTTATTTTCCAAAAATTGGAAATTCAAAATACTTTTCCAGAAAAAAGCTATGTCAAAATAAAATAAGTACATTTCATCTGAAACACCCTGTACTTATAATTATGATACAGTCAAAAATGAGTACTTATGAGTTTTGTCGGTTTCCTGCAAAGAGTATGCATGCAATTTCAGAAAAAAGTTTTTAGAAATTAGTTTTTAAGCGTAGCAAACATTTTTCAAAAAGTTTTGGGGTCACGCGATTTCGACAATGTTGAAATATACGAAAAATCGGGGTGTACTTATAATTATGATACGGAGTGCAAACGACAAATGTTATTTGGTTTTAAATTGAAAAAATTTTTTGGAGAAAGGGCCCTAATTTGCATCCTCTTTAAAATTCGCGTCCTTTTACACCTCCGGTCGTAATTCGACTTTCATTTTTTCCATGTTTCCCTAATTTGGAGAATGCATAGCTTGACTGTTTGCTTTTGCTGTTAAAAAAAATTCTTTCCATAACATTTTCTAGGAGTTAAACAAAGATATTCATAAACTGCAAATGGTATTTCCAGAACAACTTTTGGGCTGTATTGTAGTGACCATATTAAACGCTCTAATTTCTTGCAAACTTTGTGACATTTTAAATCATGAAATAAGACCAGAAAATATTTTTATAAATAAAAGTGGACAAATTAAGCTGGCTTGTTTCGACAAATCTCGTTATTTAAAAGAATTGTTCGAAACAGTTGTTTTGGAAGGTATGCTGATCAAACTGAAATGTAGTAAAATTTTCAGAATCCATGTTCTACTGGCCACCTGAAAAGTTTCAGCATGATCAAGACCAAAATTATGATAAAGCCAATATTTGGGCTATTGGTATTACTTTATGTGAACTTGCAAATGGAGTCATCCCTTTCTTATTTGAGAAACAATACCTTACTATTAGAGCTATATCTGATTTGAAAGATAAGCTTAAGAATCTAGAAGTAGACAAACTTATTGAAGAGACATTTAGCCAAAATTATTCGCATATGTTACGAGAATTTGTAAAACTTTGTTTACAACCAATGCATCAAAGGCCTCGGTATAATGAATTGAGGAAAACTAAATTTTTCCGAACATATGAATTTTTCGAAGATGCAGGTCAAGCTTATCAATCTCTACAAGAAATTGAAGCAGAAAGAAATCAAATGCAAGAAATCACAGAAATTCAAATTAAAGCATTAATTGATTGATCCTAAGGGGTCATCCAGATATTACGTAATCAAAATTTTGGGTTTTTTGACCCCCCCCCTTCCCCCTGTAATCAACCGTAATCATTTGGCTACCCACTCCCTCCCTCCCTCTCTTATGTGATTACGTAATATCTGGATGACCCCTAAACCTGAATCTATCATTACAAAATTATACTTAAAAATGACTTGTGAAGTTTAACAGTTTATCCAAAAAAGACTAATTACAGATTATCAATTTTCTCGTGTTTTCTTATTTAAAAAATTCTTGTGTTAAATGTACGGTCAAAATCTTATTCATGATAATCTTTAAAATAAAATCCTCTCACACTAACAACTTAGCCATGGGATTTTGTCGCCACTGTGAACAATATGGTACTAGTTTTACTCGTCTCAGCGAGCTCAACCTCAGCTAGGTTTTGAAACTTCTGCAACCACAGCTGAAAAATTGTAACCTCTAGCAAAAAGTTTTTTCTAGAAAGCGTATGCAATGGCCAAAAAATCGACTTTTTGGCAAAAAAATCGAATTTTGGCCAAAAATATAGTTTTTGCAACCTCACCAATTTTTCTAGCTTTATAAAAAAAGCATCTGACAATGCTACCCTTAGGTCGAATTTGAAAATTAGTGCCAATATCATGTTTCCCATGCCGAAAAACCCCTGACTACAAAAAATCAGCCTATTTGGAGATATTTTGGAACTTTTTTTGCAAATTCGATTTTTACCTCTTGATCCTTCATTTTATGTATTGTGTGCGCAAATACTATTCTTTGCGCACACCTTTTCTGATTTTTTAAAAAGGTGTGTGCAAAGAACACGAGAAAAAAAGAAGTTGTGCTCGAAGGCTGAAAAACGAGGTGTGCGCAAAAACCGAAGGTGTGCGCAAAGATGGTGTGCGTCGTGACGTGCTGTCCATGTTATGGGATTCGTTCTACTCATCTCGGCAAGCTGATTCGAATGGCATGACTCGTTTTTAAAATTTCTCATCTGTAAGGTTCTCAGCTGTATTGTGAAATTGATGTAAGTAATGACGTCTAGGAAAAAATTTCAAGCCCTGTTTTTTCCAAAGGGGAATATGCAAATTATCATCGATTTGACCAATCTGCTGTGATTTGGGAGTGTTTTGTTCACATGTAATCAAAAATTTCTAGAATCAATCGAATATATGTATTATTGGCCTGAAAAATTCCAATCTGACATTGAGCAAATCGATTATAAAGCCGATATTTGGGCACTTGGTTTAACATTATGCGAACTTGTTTTGGTGTTATCCCATTCTTATATGAAAATAACTATTCATGCATTAAAGACATATCCGATTTAAGAGAAGATGTCTCGAAATCTCGAACCAGTCTCGAACCCGGGATTGCCATAGTAATGAAAATTCGAATCAATTTTTGAAACTGTGGTATACACTAGGTTTTTGGGGTCGCTGAACACGAATCTGAAGTCCATTTTTGAATCCGACTTTTGGTGCCCCTGTACGGCAGGTCGACCTTTTGAACTTTAGGTCAAACTTCAAATGAGCATATACCCGGTCAGCTAAACCCATATCCAATGGTTTTGGTGTCGTTGGAAGGCTGGTGAATTCTACTTCATTTTTTGTCTATACAACTCCTAGTCAAAACTGCGTAGTTTTGGAATATAGAGCAATTTTTCTCATTTTTAGGTCATTTTTGAGGTCCAAAAAAGCACTATTTTCGATCTAGCTCCTATGGGGTTTTCGAGAGCACACGTTTCTTCGCCTATTATTTACTCCTAGTTAGTACCTACAATTTGAGAGATCGATCGCAGGAAAAGCGTGATTACAAAAAATAGAAAATGAACCCGAAAAGGGTCGACAAAAATTTGAAAATTCTTTAGATTAGCGAAGTTTGCCATAATTTATATAAATTCGAAAAAGTCATGAAAAATGGAGCATTTTTTGTTTTTACAGTAAATTCTGAATCGTTATCGTTGTCGAGATAATCGCGTTTGAAGTTGGCTATTTTTTGGAATTGGTTTAGAATTTAAATTCCCGCCAAAATTGAAAATCAGGGTTTTGGCGGGAACTTTTTACTATTCGCATTTCAACTCATGGTTTCTTGAAATTTTTGTTACAATTTTTGAGAGGAACAAAAAAGTCCAAGACACCATGGATTGAAACACTAATGGTAAAAAGATATGATCATCGGAATTTTTGACTTCCGGTTCCAACTCCCGGAGGTAAACAACGTGCCCCTGGCGACCTTTTTTGACCTACCTGAACCACTAGCACAATACATATATATGGTTGTACCATTATTCGGTCTTTGTGCTTTTTTTCAGTAGTAGGGAAGAGTGTATGCCGAATACAATCCTTTAGCCTTTTTTAGAGAAACTCATGTTTTCGTGTAAATATCCAGACTTTCGAAAAATTAGGGATTTCAAAGATGTAACCTTATCTAAAAATGTTGATATTATGCTATAAAAGTCGATTTTTGACGAAATTTTCGACCTTACTAGTGCTTTCCTAGAAGGGGAATCAATTGCGCGCATTATCGAGGCATGAAAATGTTTGCATGATCCTGATTTAGAGAAAAATATTTAAAAAAAAAAAAAAATATAAGCTTAGGATTAGGCCTAGGCATAGGATGAGGCTTAAGCTTAGGATTAGATTTAGGATTATGCTTAATTTTAGGCTTAGGCTTAGACTTAAGAGGATTGCTATATCGCCATATAAAAATGGCAAATGCCATATTTGAATCATTCTGTTGTACAACACAACAGTTTTGTACGTTAAAACTGTTGTTCAACAACACAACAGATTGCGACACAAATGTTTTAACACAACAGATTCAAATACTGTTTTTGATTCCATACTAAACTTAGGTTATGATCTACAAAGTTCTAAACATTCAAACTTGTCTAAATACCCTTCTTCTTACCTGTGCCGGTCTATGGTTTTCATCCTCATTTAGTTTTGATATTAGATATTGTGGTCCTGTAATCACAGCTTGGCTTACTGTCTCGAGTTTTCATCCTATATTGGATTCGCTAATAATATTATATTATATCAAGCCATATAGAAACTATATAAACAAGAAGTTTGATGGACTTATGATAAAATTAGGCAGAAAACATGCCGTGGTGTCAATATCTCCTTTGCTAGCAGTTTCTGCCTATGATTTAAAAGTGATGTCTGCCATAAATCATAACAGAGATGCTAGAATCTAGAAATATTTCTAATAAAAATTTGTAATTTTAAATTTTTGTTACGGGAATAAACTGGCATTTCCTTTGAGGAAAGACAAGATAGCGGGAGTAATTTGGCTTATCGTTTGGTATCTCGATAGCAGTGGCGGTTTTTTCAGTACTAGAGAAGGACACATGAGGAAGTTTTTTATGCAAATTTAAAAATCCGGCGACTTCAGGTTTTCGTTGTAATATAAAAAAATTCATATATGCCTTTAACTACCGTTCAAAGACCGAGACTATATGAATGTGTGGTTTCCTCTTTGTTCTACTACTATACAACTCATACATTTCTTTATCTTTATTTGCTCATTACATATAGATCATACATAAAAAATATGGAGTCAATGAAAAATGAAGCACAAGTCAGATAAATAGACCCTTTTTATGAAAAAAGACACATCTGGACATTTCGCAATTTTTCTTCTTTCTTCGGCTTGTTTTTCTAAGTAGGTGGTGAGTCGATGAGCAAAGGAAAAACAATGAATCACTAGAAAAGTGATGAGCAAGTCGAATAAACCCAAATTATTAAAAAATCATTTCATAATCTTTTTTTTTTAAATGTATGATGTCATTCTTATTTCCAAATTGTTTCGATCAAATGACGCTTTCGGTCAAGTTACTTTTCGGTCATGTGACGTTTCGGTCAAGTAACGCGTTCGGTCAAGTGACGTTTTCGGTCAAGTGACGGCACACGAACCACCGTCACAATTGTGACAAAAAACATTACATCTTCCTTTTCCACAACAGAAGTCCCAACGGCCAAGGCCTTCTGGGCAGCACTTTAATTGATATCCCCTTTCGTCTCTCAGAAATAATGGGCACCATTGTGCCTAAATTCAGCGGAATCATTGTTATAGACCATGCCCGTATTGGGGGGGGGGGAGCTAATGCATGTACCCCCCCCCCTCCCCAACTGAAACAATTAAAATTTCCCCTCATTATGTTTTCTACCCAAAATTTTTGAAATTTTTTCTCAAAAATCCTAACTTTATTTTTTTCCAAAACTTTTTCGATGATATTTTTATCTTACGGAAGTGATTTTGCCCATACACATGTGAACAAGTCTATCAAACTTTATCTAATTGTGGAGGCGGCACGTCTAGGGGGTGACCGGTCCTCTGCTCCATTTATCCCTAAATTTCTTGGGCCACCCTTGCATGCTAGGGGGCGAAATTTTCCAAGCCTTTATATTTTTTGTTGCTTTTTGATCCGGACCCTGATCGATGACCCATCTTTTCCACCCATATAAACAAATAGCTTACAGAACACGAAAAGTCGCCAAAGTCAAGATAAAAATAATATAGACCAACATATTTTTAAGACTCTCTCACAAAAGAAATGAATTTTGAAGACTAGCTAAAAATACATTTCAATTATCACTTTTAAAATGTTTGGCTTCAAAAAGGCGAAAATTTTTTAATCCGAATAATACAAGGGTTTCAGTAATTTTATGCGAGGAATCGATTGCGCGCATTTTTGAAGCATGAAAAAATATCACTGAACTCTGCTTCAGGTAAAATTTCGGGCTGAAAACTTTATTTACACCGTTTTTAGGCCCTATCTATATATAATAATAAATAAATTTATTATTCTAAAGATAGGGCCTAAAACGGTGAAAATAAAGTTTTCAGCCCGAAATTTTTTGTTTTTAGATATCAGCAATTTATGCCTGAACTTTTGGCACACTAAATAAAAAAATGATTTTCCGACCCAAAATCCATCATGGGTCCCCCCTACGTTTTTTAATGTATGGCTTCATTCAAGCTCCATTTCCGATCCTTGAGGAACACCTTTTTCCGGCAAGCGACGGCTCATTTTTTAGGCACTGAATAGGAGTAAATAATGGGCAAAGAAATTTTGTGCACTCGAAAAACCCCTAGGAGTTAGATCGAAAATAGTGCTCTTTGGACCTCAAAAATGAGAAAAATTGATCTATCTCCAAAACTACGCAGTTTTGACTAGGAGTTGTATAGACAAAAAATGAAGTAGAATTCACCAGCTTTCCAACGACATAGCTAACAATTTTTTAAGGGAGCCCTATCGACTAAAAAAAATCAACTTTTTAGTCTTCGCGAGAAATTTGTTGATATTTCCGTTTGTTAAGTCAAACATCAGCGCCACATGCGCGAAAATTTTTTAAAAATGAGGTTTTTTAAGTTTAAAATGCTCAAAAAATAATGATTTTAAAAAAAATCCGACTTTCAAATGATTACCTTGGCGAAAAAAATCTCGATTAGAGATCGGTTCGAGACTCTCGATTTTCGAGATCTCGACAACCCTAGTATAGATTTTTCCTTTATTTGATTTATTTCTAATAGAATTGATTAAAAATACATTTTCATGTGTTTATTCGTAAGAACATGTCAGGCGAATAAAACTAGAGTTTAGCTCTAGTTACTAAACTGATATAAACCCGTATTTCCAGATATTTAATCCCTGTCTATTTAAATTTATTAACAATAACTCCCTCACCAACTCCCCGCTAAGATAAAAAAAACCTTGTTTCATTTTATATAAACGAAAATATTTTTTCGTGTAACATGTTTTACTTTTTTTTGTAACATCGGATTCTGAATTCGGATTCTGAATCCGGATTCTGGATTCGGATTCGAAATATGAATTCTGGTTCTCAATCTGGACTCTGAATTCGGATTCTGAATACGGATTGATTCGGTATTCAGATTTTAGATTCGGATATAAATCCGGATTCTGATCTAGATTCGGATTCTGAATCCGAATTCTGATTCTCAATCTGGAGAATCCAAATTGAGAATCAGAATCCGGATTTAGAATCCAGATTGAGAATCAGAATCCAGATTCAGAATCCGAATTCAGAATCCAAAATCCGAATTCAGACAGATTGAGAATCAGAATCCGAATCCAGATTGAGAATCAGAACCCGGATGCAGAATCCGAATCCAGATTCAGAATCCGAATTCAGAATCCAAAAACCGAATTCAGAATCCGATGTCACAAAAAAAGTAATTATTAGTTTATATGATTCATAAGAACAACTAAATCAAAATAAAGGGACACCCCTTAGACACCCCGTTTTAAAAAAGACACCCCACACCGTTTTATACACACCCAATTGAACGCCCCAAAACAAACATCATGTTTCCTTACGCTGTTTTGCCCTATGAAATATTATAATTGAATTTTCTTTTTTTGATTTCTACATCTCGTGAAGTTTCCACTTTTCAATCTTTTATACAATTCATCAGGTACTGTGCTCCATTCAGGATGCCCATTTACTCTTTCTATGGGCATGAAAAAGCAAAGATTGATTCTTAGTTTGCCCTTTTCTCCATAAAATCCTGTTAAAAAATTGATTTGCTATAAAATAAATTGATATGTAGGACCCAAAAATTGATATGTAGGACCCAAAAAAACATGGCGTATTTTGGCGCTCCGCGCCAAAATACGCCATGTTTTTTTGTGAAAAATCATTACGTATTTTGGCGCGGAGCGCCAAAATACGTCATGATTTTTTCACAAAATTGTCCATTTTTCATCAAAATTTTCCAATACGACATGTTTTATTTTGAGTTACGACATTATTTTTTCACAAAAATTGCCCATTTTTCCTCAAAATTGTCCAATTTTTCCAATACGACATGTTTTTTTGTTTCATGACAATATTTTTTCATTAAAAGATGTTTAAAATTTTCCAGTTTGTGATGATTCAAATTTTCCCAATACGACATGATTTTTTCATAAAAATGTGCAATTTTTGCTATTTTTCTATCAAAAACGCCCAAAAATTTCCTATTTTCAACAAAAATCTTAATTTTCTGAGCATTTTCAGCTTTAAAAAAGCGTTTTCCAAGAAAAAATTTTCGCGCTGTTTTTGTCAACTAAAAATGAGGATTTTTAGTAAAAATTTCCTTGACCATGTTTTAGGGACTGTAAATCCTTCCTTTAGCGAAAAAAACAAAAACCCAAGATAAACGATACGAAAAAATCCAAAATTTTGAATAAAATCACTAAAGGAAGAATTTACAGTCCCTGAAACATGGTCAAGGAAGCGTTTTCACGGTTCGGGAGTGCGCGCAATCGATTCCCCGTCTAGAAAAACCTAAGAATCGACGGTTTTCTCATAAAAATCCGAAAATGTTTGATTTTCGCTTCAATACACCGATGCCTTCCCTAAATCAGGGTCAAGGAAGCGTTTTCAAGGTTTGGCAATGCTCGCAATCGATTTCTCGCATAAAATTACCCCTAAAGGGTCACTTGTTAAAAAATTTTCTACCCGGCCCTAAGTAGGACCCCCTTTAAAATGGCCATTCAATTTGTGGCCTGTTCCAAATATAGGCATTCAATTTGTGGCCTGTTCCAAATATGGAACAATGATCTACACATGTTATTAACATAAAAGTTACACAGTTCGGATCAGTATGATGTCAATATGCCGAAAATAACATTTTTTCATGATATTCAATGGGGATGATATTGGCCACGTTAAAGGGTTAATGCGGTTTTTTCTAATTTTGTAAAAAACCGCATCAAAGACAGATTTGGGAAAAATATACAACTTTAATTATATTTTGCACGGACTTTTGATCTCCCATAAATTACCGGAACTAGTATCGATTAGGTATCCCACTTTTTCGAAAAAATTTTTTTTCATCATTTGGAATTGACCCCTCTAGGGGTAATTTTATGCGGGGAATCCGAATTTCACATTTCTGAGTCCTGAAAATCTTTCTCCAAATCAAGGAAAGGCTATTTTATATGACGTATGGCATGTGATTCTTGTCAAAAATGTGGCCATACGTCATATAAATAGCCTTTGCTTGATTCAAGAAAGGTTTTCAGGTCTCGAAATGTGAAATTCGGATTCCCCGCATAAAATTTCCCCTAGAGGGGTCAATTCCAGATGATAAAAAAAATTTTTTTCGAAAATTTTCACGTCCAATGGGATACCTAATGATACTAGTTTCAAATTACCGGACAATAAATATGTTAATCCTGGTTCGAGATAGTCTACTCCACATGATGCTGACGTACGTGTTGTAAAAATATTTTTGGAAATATTTTGTTTACCCTAAAATATAAAACAATAACCTTGTTTAAAAATTTAAAAAATTTACTTTAAATATTTCCAAATGTGAGGCAACATAATGAAGATTTTGTCCAATGAGTGTTACATTTTTACTTATTTTAATCGGTTTATCAGGGATTTTTTGTGAAATATTTACTTTCGAAACTATAAAAAAATATATATAAATTTTTTAATAAAAAATAAAAATTTTTACTCCAATGTGCATAACACCAAGTACCAAGTTGCATATCACCAACTTGCTGCTCTAGACGAATACATGAACAAGCTAATGATAAAGCAATAAATGCTGCTGATAATCCAAAAATTGCATAAATTTTTAACATTTTCTATATATAAAATGAATTGTATACTTCAAGAATCAATTTTTATATACTCAAAAAAGAACAGTTGTTTAAAGACTGAAACAACTTTGAAGAGTCAAAATATGAATCATAGTTGGCCTCCCACCGGTTTTTTAATAGCCACATTTCTCAATGCTAACGTGTTATGATTCACCCTATATTTCCCCGTGCAAATTGCAACCAAAACGCCCCACCTTCCCAAGCCCTTCCTGTAGATTTTTTCCGATCAACTACACACTTGAAAAAGGAGAGCGAAACGAGTACCCGCTTTTTTTTGTTTGATTTATTCTCGGATATTTTTCTTCCCAATAAAATTATTTGGCGGGCATCGTCAAGGATTAAAATCGCTTGTGATTTTCTCGAATCCATTCGTCTTGGTTTCAAGCTCGTCCGTCTCGAACGCCTGCCTTTGGAAATAGAGTAAGAAGGCTGTTTTTCTCCCCCTCTGAAATAGAGTATGAGGGGCCCTTTGCAGTTCCCCATCCAAAGAATAAGGGGAATACTTTCTGTCACCCTCCTCCAAAACAAGTACGAGAAGAGTCCTAAAGCCTCTGTCAGAACTTCGTCCCTGAAAATCCATTAGACGCCCCACTGAGCCACCCTGAACCTACTAAGTTCCGACAAGTGGTCGCTCGAAAAAATCAGATTTAACCTCGATTTTTGGCGAATTTTTTCGAATTTCACCTCTAGGGGCCCGTTATATCGGAGTTCGACTGTATATAAATCAGCTATAAATTTTACAATAATACGAGGGGTACTGGCATACATGCACAAGGGGGGGGGGGTGCTGCACCCCCCCCCTCAATTCGTCGTATCGAGGAAAAAATTTAAGGATTAATTCGTATTTTGGTGAAGTTGAACTCGTGATGTTTTAAATTTTTTTGGCGACCTTTTTTTTTTTTGGTCGTCACTCCAGTGAGGGGGGAGGCGGCGATCAATTCGTATTCGACCAACCTGCACCCCCCTGCTTGTGCATGTATGGGTACTGGGTAACCTCTGATCTTCACTCTCTGCGTGGGGTGCCAATTGGCACCCCTGCCCACCTATGAGAGCAAGTTCTGTCTCCCTCCCCCGACTTCTTTATGAGTCATGACCTAAAAGGAGTATATAAGACCAGATATAAGAGCAGAGTGATCTAATCCCGAAATACACAGCTCTGCGCTCAGAGCTGTGCATTTCGTGAATAGACCCTATGTCTGATCTACCCCTTAAACCTCATCAAGCTTGATTTTTATTTTACTCTAATTCCATAAAAGACATAGTCTTTCACAAGTTCTCTTAATAGAGGATCCATATGGTCTTTATATTCCTTCAATTCTTCTTCGTCTGCCGCATTTGTTGGTATGAGAATTAATACCATGAAGCACATACTACCTATATGCATTATGAAACTTTTTCTACTTGATAAGAATTCACAAAATCTGTTTCCTATCGTTTGGCAATAACGGTATACAAACAAAACAATAAAATTGTAGAGGCCGAAAAGGATTACAAAAAGAACAAGATTCGATAAAGATTGAGTGAGCATGATAGAAATGGGTGATATCACCCAGGGTGGTACCACATTGGATGTTGGGTGGGTGGTACCACCTTTTCGCCCCCTGCCCCCCCCCCCTAGCGTCACCTATCTTCAGCACCTAGGGCTTTTGGTAGCAGTGGTATAGAAATAAAAGAGTAGTAGATAGACATCTTTTTGACAAAAATTGGGTCCTGTATTTTGGATAGATGAATCATTAGTGATAAGAATAAAATTTTTGTGAGCGGGATTGGTTAGATTGAGTTTGTATGCCACTTTTTAAAAATTGTATTTATATAATTTACCTGCATGTTATATAATCTATAACTGTGACAGAAGCTTTAAGCAAATTTTGGCTCATGTTTCCAACAATTGTATTATTTACATTATTTCCACCGCAATTTATAGAATAGTATCCCCATCCTGTGATAACATTTGTTCTTTCAATGAGTCCTACATCATTTTTAGGTATAGATATAGGTTTAATATTATTACTAAGATTAACAGGAGTTTTAAGCTAAAATAAAATATTTTACTAAACCGGTCACGGCGTACCAAAATGCCGAGTACCATATCATGGAGTTTCGGGGATTTGACCCATGGCCGAGTGGCTAACGCGCTCGGTCTTCACTCATAAGGCGCGGGTTCGATTCCGCGCCCAAAGTCACTTTTTTTATTTTGTTGTCAAAATTCATGAAAATTTTTGCATATCCACATTTTAGGCGGAGAATAAGATGGCGTTATTATTTTTCCATGAAAACTTTTGGAAAAATAAACAAATCGCATTTTTAAAATTTTTCCAAAAAGCTTTCATGGAAAAATAGTAGCTCCATCGTGTTCCCCGCATAAAAATGTGGATATGCAAAAATTTTCATGAATTTTGACAAAAAATTAAAAAATGAATTTTGGGCGCGGGATCGGAACCGCGCCTTTTGAGTGAAGGACTCGCGCGTTAGCCACTTGGTCATGGGTCAAACCTCAAAACTCTATGATATGGTACTTGTTTTGAAGTTCTCGGCGAGCTGAGTCGATTGGTAAACTTAATTTTAATTTAACCCTTGCCACCACCTTTTCGGCATTTTCGTACGCCGTGAGGTAATTAGCTTAAAAACTTAAAAAATCGCGGTTTAGGGTTAATTCAAGGTCATGAAACGATTTCAAGGTTCGGCAATGCGCGTAAATGATTTCTCGAATAGAAAAAATCTCTTTAGGATTATTTTGAAAAATTTTAAAAAATTTTATTTGTGAAAATTTGATTGATAAATCGAAAATTTCGGTTTTTTTAGCATACTACATAATCTAACCTTTAATATAGCAATATCATTAATTGTCATTGATGAGTTACTAATATAATTTGAAGGAGAAGTTACAGTTAAAACACTGTTATTTAATGCTGTTTTATCATTAAGATCTACAATACCAAATCTAACAGTGTGTCCTATGTATGCAGGTAGATTCCTAAAATTAAAAAACTAATTAAAGTAAATATGACTATTAACTTATACACGAGTGTTATAACGCAATCAGCTGAAGTTAACGCATATTCCGGTGAGATAAGTGTAGTACCACATAAATATGGCTCGCTGTTACTATAGAAAAATTCTATAACGCCCATCCATGGAAATTCACCTTGGCTTGCTTGACAACCGCCAACAATCTAAAATTTAAAATATAGTCTAATACAAAGTGCTTAATTTTTTGCAAGGCTGTAATTTGCTCATTACGTTGTTTAAAAGCGGCTTTTTGGACTGTTTCGTTGAAATGAGTATTTTTATGATTTTGGTGTTAAAGGACCAGTTCAGTAAGTTATAATCATATGAAAAAATGATATATTCGGAAAGATCATTAAAAATGGAGCATTTTTTGTGTTTACAGCATGTTCTGAATCGTTGTAGTTTTCGAGATAATTGCGTTTGAAATTTTGAATTTGTTACAAGCTCTTCATTGTAATACACAAACTTTGAATNGACGAACAAAATGACACCAAAATTATCCAATTTGAACATTGTTTTGGGTTATTGAAACGAAAATTCTGATTCATGTTTTCGTCTCAATAACCCAAAACAATGTTTAAATTGGATCATTTTGGTGTCATTTTGTTCGTCTCATTTAGCTATAAAAAAGTGCTACAATGTTCATTTTATGAAAATTTAAAAACTATATGCAAAAATCAATTTTTCCACAAGAAATTCAAAAAAATTTGTGTATTACAACGAAGAGCTTGTAATAGATTCAAACGCAATTATCTCGAAAACTACAACGATTCAGAACATGCCGTAAAAACAAAAAATGCTCCATTTTTCATGATCTTTCCGAATATATCATTTTTCATATGATTGTAACTTAGGGGCCATTCACATATTACGTAATCAGGTTAGGGGGGGAGGGGTAGCCGAAATGATTACGGTTGATTATGGGGGGGGGAGGGTCGTGATTACGTAATCATCGTGTCGTTTTTTAAAACTGAATGGCACCAGAAATCCGTTTTCAACAAAAACATTTTTCAGCACACGACAAGAGTGTATGCTGAATACGATCCAATCAGCCATTTTGATTGTAACGCATGTTTTCGTGTTAATATACACGAAAACATGCGTGTTAATATACAGAAACTTCGATTTTTGAGCCATTCTTACACGTGGAACTAGTTGGAAGGATCGAAAAAAATTTTCCGGATTTTTCGAAATCTCGCTAGAAATGTTCTCCATATTGAAATACATCGTCCAGATAGAAATTTTGACCCAAAAAAATTATCTAAGGTATTTTAGACAGGTTAGAAAATTTAAAAAATCAACGTAAAATCGGGTTTTGAGCTTCGGACAAGGTTTTGAATTTTTTTAGCACCCACGATTTGACTCGAAATGACTTTTATTAACTTTCCCATGCGTTAATCTCACTTTATAAATTCAACTTGGAGCCCGCTCGAACTGTTTAACACTAGTCCCACAGGTTCGAATTTTCGAGATATCGTATCTTAACTATAAGCTTACATTTACAGAAGGATTTTCTGAACTTAGTGCCAAATTTATAAATATAATCAACAAATTAGTTAGTAAAAATATAAAATTTTTATTAAAAATCATCTTAGACAAATTTTATAAATGGGTAGTCTATTATGGAGTATTACATATAAGGAGTATTGAAAAGTATTATACATTTATACTATCCGACGCCTATCCTCTGGATTATAAAAAGTATTTAATGATAAGACGACCTTTTTCTTTGTTTATACAGAAAAAATTTTATTCTTTGAACGTAGAATATATGGAAGGCATCTTCAAGTCAAATTTGCTTGACATCATATGTAATAAAGATTTTACATAATAACGAGTATTGAAAAGTAATATAAATTTATACTCCCAGACACTTTTAAATTTTTGTTTAAAAAATCGATTTTTTAACCCCCCACAAAATTTCAAAATCTAGAACCCCTTAACTTATATCCTTAAGGTAAGAGTGGATGGGTAAAAGGGTAATTAAATTTTTCAAAATTCTAACAAATATAAGAAACTCGAAGCTAACAAAAATTTTTTATTAATTTTATTTTAAAAAGAATATTTTTGATTTTTATTGTGTTAAATAACCATAACTTGCAGTTTCTTTTTCAATTAGCTTATGAAATTTCTGTTCTAATTCAGTAAAACTTGGCCGATTTTCTGGGGTTTCCTCCTAACATTCCATAGTAATCTCATATAAATCATCTGGCATATCTTCTACCTGAGCTAATCTTCTTCCAGACTTTAAAAACTCGAAAACTTCATCATGATTCATTGTTACATACGGAACTTGCCCAAAAGTGAACACTTCATGCATCAGAATGCCGAATGACCAAACATCAGATTTCTCTGAGAAGATATGGTTGGTTAGTGCTTCAATGGAGAGCCATTTTATAGGGAGTTTTTTAGTTAAAGAAGCATGATAAGTAAAAGTTTCGTCGGATTTGCAACAAAGTCCAAAATCAGAAATTTTGGCTACGTTTGAGTTAAATATAAGAATGTTTCTAGCCGCTAGATCGCGATGGATCAATTGTTTTGATGCTATATATTGCATACCTAAAAAAAATTATGCTCGAAAATTTTCTGCGCTTCACACATTGATTCAGGAAAAATGCATTGAATCGAAAAGTCAGACATAAAATTTAAAAAATATTAGGGGTTTTTCGATATGGGGAACTCGAATCTGAAGGAATTTCTGATTTTAACCATAGGAAGGTACTCATACGATGGAACAAAAGATCTAGTGTTCAAAAATTCGAATGCCGGACAGTTGGTCGACCGGACACTTGGTCAACCCGGACACTTGGCCGACCGGACAGTTGGTCGACTCGGGCCAAAGCCTAAGCCTAAAACCTAAGCCTAAGACCTAAGCCTAAGACCTAATGCCTAAGGCCTAAGCTTAAGAACTAAGACCTAAGCCTAAGGCCCCTGTCCGGTCGGCCAAGTGTCCGGTCGACCAACTGCCCGGGTCGACCAAGTGTCCGAGTCGACCAATTGTCCGACAACGCAAAAAGTCATTTCTTTTTTTGCTATAAAATTTGAGCCCGTAAAATTTTACCTCTTGCAATTTGCCATAAAATTGACAAAAAACTTTTAAAAGGAACTTCATTTTTTTCGACATCTTGAAATTTTCTCACAAAATCTAACAAATTAAATTTTGCTATATCAAAAACCAAAGCAGGAGTATCATCAGACATGGCCCAGCCAAACATTGCCATAAGATTCTCATGATACCCTAACGTTTTCATGGCTTGAATCTCTTTATACAACTGCTCCACTTCTCCAGGTCCTAAATTTCTTGCGACCTTCACAGCCACATCACAATCGCCATATTTTTGAGTTTCTATCATTCTTGTGGTTAAATGTAGTGGTGATGGTCCAGTTAAATGGCCTTTATAAACGGTTGAACATGCGCCTCGTCCTAGGATCTCATCGTATCTAATGGAAAGGTTTTCTTTTTTTATGAACATTTTATCGCTTTTCTCTTTGAAATCCATTATTTCTTCAGAAGTTATTTGCATTTCTCGTAACAAGTCAAACATTTGCTCATACCGATTTTGTTTTTTCTTCATTTTGTAATATATCAAAATTCCTGTTGCTAACATGATTATAAAGAGACCAGAGACCCCGCAGACAGCACCAATAATCCAAATTTTTGAATGCGTTGGAGTTGCAATTGTTGGAATAGGACGAGCTTTATATTGGATAAGAAAATTATTTTCATAATCATTAGGATCTAACATAGTTGAAGGAATACACCATTCAATCTTAAAATTGTGAAAATTTCTATTAAAAATACCCAAATATTTTCTCATCCTACTACTATAAACGCGTAATGTTTGTATACTTGTCCAGACGATCTCACGAACGAGTGAAAAAAAGCACAAACGATAAAACTAATGTTGTAGAGGACGACGAGAGAAGATGATCGACGTCATTTTTGTGGGCAGATGCCAGTTGGTGACATAGATTTATGTCACCAACTGACAATTGGAGAAATTACCAGTTGATGACATAAATCTATGTAAGCAACAGATAATCTAATTTTTAAAGAAAAATATTTAATATCAGTTGGTGACAGAAAAAATAAGGTACTTATGCATTATCCTGGTCCACCAAGGCCTAGGCTTAGGTCTAAGCCTAGGCCTAAGCCTAGGCTTAAGCCTTGAAGAGATTTTATGTCACCAACTGGCAATGTCACCAACTAGCATCTGCCCATTTTTGTAGAGGTACTTCCTAAAAAAAATTCCCACGACCATGCAAGGATATCATCTGATTCGACATATACTATTGAGGCTATTAATTGGTACTAATTATTTAGTTGTACATTTATTGTTATTCTCTCGTTGCATGAAAGTTTGCTCTAATGTTTCGCGCCAACCTTGCGAAGCCACACTATGCGAACTGGCCTAGGATTCTCCCACTGACAGTGAATAAGCATCAGAAAAGAGACAAGGCACAGAACCAAGAAAGCATAGCACATTATCAATGACAAGACGAACGAATAAAGAAATTTATAACCGAACAAAGCACAAACCATCCCTTAGCCGAGAGAATTAAGAGGCTCACGGAGATTTTCTTGTATGATAAGAAAACCAAACAATACGCAAGACGAAACAAATCGAGTCACAGTCCAAAGCAAGCTAACGGCACATCATTCGGACTTCGATCGAGCATGATTGGTCGCTGGATTTGGTTCTGGATATCTCTTATGACGGCGTAAATAATGTTGACACGAAACGACTTTTACACGATAAAGTTGACACGATAAATTTGACACCATAAATTGGTACTAAGTCTTTGGTTACCGCGACGGTTACCAATCAATGGGAAAAATTTCCCATAGAAAAAAATTCAATGAGAAAAATTTCCCATAGGAAAAAATTTCTCATGGGAAAAATTTTATTGGTCAAATCTACTTCATTTTTTATTTTGAGAAAATTCGAAAATTTTCGATTTTAGAGGGGTTCAAA
This sequence comes from Acrobeloides nanus, assembly GCA_900406225.1. Classification (NCBI taxonomy): domain Eukaryota; kingdom Metazoa; phylum Nematoda; class Chromadorea; order Rhabditida; family Cephalobidae; genus Acrobeloides; species Acrobeloides nanus. Next base: position 18,460 of record OZJO01022248.1, on the reverse strand, counting down.
AAAGTTTTAATTTTTTTCGTCCTTATATGCTGCTATCTGGAATTGTCACATCCCTATTTCACGTTAACACCACCTCCTCACTTCCTAGATATGGACTTGAAATACATACTTGTAAACTAAATCCACTAAGTACTACAGTATAGTTATCCATTGTATCATTAGAATCATATGAGACTATAAGAGAACTTTCATTATAAATTTTCAAATAATATATTGAAGTTGAAAAATTAGCATTAAATATGTTTACATAAAACATTTTGGGCAAAGACCTGCTCGATAATGTCTTAGTTAGCACCCAATTTTCAGCATCCAATGTATTGAGACTAATCTCTTCAGGGTTTATGACGATATCATTGATAGAGTCATTAAAAGTTCTAGAAACATTTCGAGGAAGAAAATCAACTTTATAGTCAAAAGATATTTCTTCATTTGGAGGGATTATAAACGATATTAATTCACCTATAAGTAATCTTACTCTTTAACCCGTCAATGACGATCGACAACCCCCTTGGCATTGAAAATGCAAATCTAGGTGAAATTGAAGAGTTTTTTGATACGGTTCTTTGCAAGGTAGGACATGAGGTCTCCACCCCCTTGGGCCTGAAACTAAATTTTCCGCATGTTTTCGTCGTAGTACTCACCATAGGTCGGCAAGGTATCGAGGGGGGAAGGGTACCCCCGACGAGGTCGTCCCCACCACCTCATTAAATACGGCTAAGATTTTAAAAAGACCTTTTTTAGCTTGAGGTAGTCTTCTGACACCTAATTTTTACCACTTCATATGTTCGGTGGGATCGATGAGCTGGTTCTCCCCCTCCCCTCCTGGGTCCATGAGTGAGTGGGTCGGGATTCAGCGACTAAAAAAATGCTAATTTCGCTAAAAATTTTTTGAAAAGTTGTTTTTAGATAAAAATAAAAATTTATGAAAAATGTTCATTTTGTACCATATTTTGTTTAGTCTATAACTTGGCTTTCCTGAAGAATTTTTGAATGCAATCTTTTTTATATGAAAGTACTCGTTTTCTAGTTTCTGTAGAAATTTTAAATTAGGTCGCTAGCCTTGAAAGAAAATTTTCTATGAATTTTTGAAAATTTTCGATAGACCTCAAACTTTAAACGGCTATAGAAAATTAAGGATGTATTCATTTGATCTAATTCTCTTTGCTTTTGGGAGAGGATCGTTTGAGGAAACTTAAAAAAATTTGAAGGAAAAACTTGGAGGACAAAGGTTATGGCCAGTTTACTAAAAAGACCAAAAATAGCATTATAAGTAAAAGTATAAAGAGTGTAAGTACTACCACGAAAACATGAGAAAATTTAGTTCCAGCCCCATGTCCCACTTTGCAAAAAATCGTATCAAAAAACTCTTCAATTTCGCCGAGATATGCATTTTCAATGCCAAGGGGTGGGACGACCGTCATTGACGGGTTAATAATGTCACTATGTTTCTACACGCAGTTAGCTGGAGTGTTAAATCAATTTTTTATGAAAAGTAATGTTCTACAAAGTTGTTCCTTAGACTATGGAACAAAATAAAATTTCATTATCTCAAAACGCCTTGGAAATTCAAGATGATTTCAGCGCAAATTTTGCACTGAAAATTTTTGTTTCAAAATAAAGCGATTTCAGTGCATTTTTAGAATTGTAAAAAGAGTTTTTCCACATTTTTAAGTTTATAAAAAGCAATTTTATAAATTTTACAAATGACATCAAAATGATCAAATTTGAACATTGTTTTGGGTTATTGAAACGAAATCAGGGTTTTCGTTTCAATAACCCAAAACCATTTTCAAATTTGATAATTTTGTTGTCATTTTATTCGTCTTGATGAGTTATAAAAAACGCCGTTTTCTGTTTTAGTTAAACCTTAAAACATAAAAATTAGATACCAAAAATATTCATATTGTTCCACAAAAAAGCATCAGTTTCATTAAATTTAAATAAGACATTCGATATATCAAACGTATAAAAATCATCGAAGGAACTATAACCGCGTACTACTGAAACTGAATCATCGCCATTATATCCCAAAGCATTTAAATTTAAAGAAGGGAGTTTGTCGTTATCATTGGCATTTGTAAGATCTGTATGTAAATTTGCTATTGGTGTTATAATTGAATAAATGCAAGGGCCAGAATGTTGAGCTGAATAAGTTTGATTCGAATAAGGCATGTCGAAAATTGATGCTCTATTAGCATATACATATAGAATATTGTTTCTGTTGATGCAATTCTTAGAGTGCTCTTCTGGATTCCGAGCAATAATTTGTACATATCCTTCAAACAAAAATTGACCTGCATAAAATATCGTTAGCGTTCCATTAGTAGCATTAAACGCTTCAAAACCTGAATCACCATCACCATTTATCCAATTACTTGTAGGCATATAATCATAAATTCCAATAAAATTTTTTAAATAAGGTGAATCGTAAATATAGAAGTAATTAAAGAGATAATCATTCAAACTTTGTAAATATGAAATCATAGCTATAAAAACTTGTAATGTGCCATTATTTGCGGTGATATGGAATCGCATATAATTATCAATAGAATTATGAAAAAGTTTTATTTTCGCATTTTCTTCTAATTTTATTTCCTTAAATTTATAAGAATAGAGTCAGTAATGTAAATATTGGGTTGGTCAATAAATAAGGTGCTTTTGAGCGTTGCGTCGAATGTTTACGAAAATGGCCCGATTGTTGTACTTGATTAGTGTCAAGATATTAGTGACGAGTGAGCAAAAATGAATGAAAAAGTTGACAATTGGGCATTTGATAAGTGACAAGTGATTAGTGATAAGTTCACTAAAAAAACTAACAAGTTTGTCACTTGTCACTAATCACTTCTCAAGTGCCCACTTGTCAAATTTTTTTATTCATTTTTGCTCACTTGTCACAATCACTTGCTCTTGTCATTAATCAAGTACAACAATCGACCCCCAGGGTTTTTCTAGGCGGGGAATTGATTGCGCGCATTGCCGAGCCGCAAAACGCTTCTCTGACCATGATTCAGAAAAGAGGTGTGTGTATTGAAGCGAAAAGTTATCTAAAATTCAGATTTTCACTGGAAAACTGACTGTCTATGGGTTTTTAGGCAGAGAATCGTTTGTGCGCATTTTCAAGGTGTGAAAAAATTATCCTGATCCTTATTCAGGGAAGGGAGTGTGTATTAAAGCGAAAGGAAAACATAAAAAATGCACGCGATTGAGAATCAATTGTGCATTTTCGATCCTTTAAAATGATTCCCTGGGCCTGAGTAATAATGCAAATAAAACGATTTTTTTTAAATCACAGAGGCAGGATAAAGTCGTAACACATTTTTTATTTTCTCTTACTCAAAATTCGCATAAAACATTCGTTTATTTGCATCATTACTTCTCTGGATCAGGCTCAGAAAATCATTTTAATGGATCGAAAACGCGAACAAACGACTCTCCGCCTAGAAAAACCCTAATTATGATAAAACGGGGTTCGAGCTACGGCAAAAGTGCCATTTTTAGCCACGCTTAAAATTCTCATAATTTTAACCTTCATGATCGAACTTATGGTCCAATCGTTGCTAATTGAGAGCAGATGCCAGTTGGTGACATAGATTTATGTCACCAACTGGCAATTACCCCTAATTGATTAGACCGTACGACTTAGGAATCTCAAACCCATATAGCCCTTGACAAAATTTAAAAATTCATTAGATGAAACGGACTATACTTGAAAAGAGCTCTGCTGTATAATTTCAAAACTTATATTCCAATAGTATGAATAATCATCGCATTTATAACTAGAAGTTGAAGTAAAATTTATACAAATTTGATTTTCTTGTGTATAGTAAACAGCAGAAGAAGAGTCAGATTGAAACAACATTTGTTCAGTATCACAAACAAATACTTTTAAACTTTGATTCCTAGTTGATGCCACATCCCAGTTTATAAGGACTTTCAAAATATCGATTCCTAGAATTTCGGCACCACTAAAATCAACCTTCCACGAGCAATTCATATGCCCACAAACATTAGATGAAATGTTATAAGGACTTAGTGTAAAATTAGAGTTATTTTTATTTATATAAATAATATTGGGGGTATTACAATTTGAATCAATCATAGGATTTAAAGTTGATGTGGGAAGGCCAAAAGATGGCTTATACAATAATAAAATGGTAATTAATAAAAAAGAATATTTAAAAATCATTTCGTGTCGAACCATATGTAAAATTGGTATAGAAAAGTCTGGAAAAGGGTATATAAAAAGGAGTGTTATCGAACAAAACCTCTTATTTTTAAGCCATATACCTATAGCATCAATTTTCAAAATGAATGGAATCTTTGATCAATTCAAATAATCCGACTATCAAAGATCCTTTTTCTTAAAAGCACTTTTCAACAAGCGTATTTATGAAAAAAGGACGTCACAAAAAATGACGTCTTGGATTTATATCTTAGGAGGACAAACAGGAGAGGAGAGAGGGTTTGATGTTGGGTTGGGTTCCCAAAATTTACCTTTGTCCCCTTTACGTAGGGATGCTCATGCATTTCTGTATCTCAAAATCCGCATAAGAAATCGACCTTTTTGACCTCAAAAATCGAAAATTTGGATAGTTTTTACCCTATACCAGCTTTTTGAGCCATCAAAAATGCTTTTTCCCTCGAGGAGAACGGTTTTGAAAAAAGACCCAAAACGAGCAAGGCATTCATATAGAAAACGTCAAAAAAGTGTGAAAATGAAGTTTAGACCTTGTGCATTCTAGTTTTTTTCCAATTTTAAAGACTGAAAACTCATGTCTAGGGGTAAAATTTATCGCAGAATCCAAAAATGAGGTTATTTTTGCATGAAACCCCCCTCTAAGGGGTCAAAATTCGCATTTTTTAAAAAGGGGATCCATTTATACACTAAAATTCAAATTTTTTTTAAAAATCTATGCATATACTGCATCTTAAACTGTTCGAGAGAGCTTGAATTGAAATTATTTATTGAAACTAACGAATGGGGAAGTTTTTAAGAGTCATTTCGAGTCAAATTTCGGGCACCAAAAAATTCAAAACCCTGTTCGAAGCTCAAAAACCCAATTTTACGTTGATTTTTTGAATTTTCTAGCCTTTGACTATGATTAAAAGATCGAGCTCTAGCATCATGAGGTTATGTGATCAGACCAAATTTTTATGCACATTTAAGAGTCCTATATATGAGTAAAACTTTAGGCTAGTTTTCAAGAAAAAATATTTTTTGACCCTTTCACACCATTTCCTTAGGGAGCCTTGCTCGCTAAAACTGTATTCTGTGAGCATCCCTAGCTTTACGTTTTCGAAAATTTGCCAAAATAAAACATGGACCAAGGTGATTTTTTTGTGACGCCTTATCGAGTGTCTTATTGAAACAGCGTCTTATCGAAATTCAACGGTCTTCGGGGGCTTTGAGCGACGGTTGTTCGAAAACTTCAACAGAAATCCAAAATTATGAAAACGGCTTAGATTACTCGATCGGGGGCTGTCAGGAAGCGAAGGCATGCGAAAAGCCCCACAACTCAGTCACCACATTGAAAAAAGTCATTCGGAAGACATGGAACGAGATGCCGCAGGATTTGGTCCAGCAAGTGATGGATGCGTTCCCTGGTTGTTTGCAAGCATGCATTGACGCGGGCGGAGGCCATTTTGAATAGTTTTTTGTTGTTATATTGTTTTTGTTACGTTTCATAAAGTTTATTTTGCATTAAAAAAAGTGATTACGTTTTGCTGACACACCCTGTATAAAGCGCCCCAAAAACAGGGTTAAAAATTACAAAAATTTTTGAAAAAATACAAAAATTTGAAGCCAAAAGTGGATCTCGAGCTCATTGCTTTTTTATATTATTTATCGCCATTAATTTAAATAGCGGGCCATTTTTGACAAACTTTCTCCTATCTTGGATGTTTTAAAATTTTATACATTGAAAATATTTAACTCGTACAAAAGTTGCCGATACATGATCTAGAGGGTTTGCAGTATCTGTCTCGATTATTGAAGAAACCCTCAAAAAGGAAACGAAAAAGAGATTAAAAGATTTATGAATTATCAATTTATTTTTTAAATAAAATATAATACAATATTTAACCTAAACGAACAGATTTTCCATTATTTTCAGATTTTCCGTATTTTTTATGCATGAAAAATTTGTTCATGACACTGATTCAGGTAATTTGTGTTTATTACTTTGGGCTATGGTCCACAACAGTAGCAGTTTACTGTTTTAGGCCATTGTGTTTTACTGTTTTGGGCCATGGCCAACAATTTCTGGACATTTTGGAACAATTTTGGTTCCAGATACGTGATCCAGGTTCAGAGCAAAAAACGCTAATTTTTTACGACTTTATCAGATTCGCTCAAAAATGATCAGAAATTGTTGGCCATAACCCAAAAGTGTAAAACAACTTATTTTTGGGCAAAAAGAATTAAGCTAGCATAGGTTTTGGGAACGTGTTACGCTAAAAATATCGAAAAATCACTTTTCATGAATAAATTAGCCTTTAAAAACTTCTGTACTAACTCAAAAAACTTCTGTATTAACATAGCACCTGGCAATGCTACCTTAGATCAAATTTAAAAGGTAGTGCCAATATCGTCCTCCCATGTGTAATTTGGATGTATATTCGTCGAGATATGACTGTATATCTAGTTTGGGGTCAAATTGGCCCCCGTTTGAATAGGCTCGAAGAAAATCAATGTGACGGATGAGGGTTAAGTCTAAATTTTTGGTCTTGGGGCAAGACTTTTGTCCGGTACTGTAGGTGTTCGTTATACTGCCTCTCGTGTGTTTATAGCAGCCAATATTAAAACACATGAATATATATTTCCGTGGGCTACACAAATCTAGCGTAGGGAGATACTAATCGATATGTGATCCTATATTTCAAATAGAACGAGATTAAATATTTAGAAAAAATAAAGCACACAACGTCTCGAAACACATATGAAATAGGGGGGTTTTGAAAACAAATTTTTAGCAAACTTTTCGAAAAAACATAAGGGGGCCAAGCACATCAGGTCGATTTTCAAAAGTCTTAAACTCAAAAATCTAATCACCCTGTAAATAAAAAAATTAGAGATGTGGACGAAGATTTGCGGTTAACTTTTTATTGAAGCAAAAACTTGCTATAAGTGTCTATATAAAAGTTGTAGGGCGGATCGCAAGATTTATCATGAGTGGTCAACCATTTCTTAATTCAATTCCTACGAAGTCAAAATTAGGGGTTTCAAAAAATTCAAAAGAATTTTCTTACTTTGGGCTCCCCCCCCCTTTAACCCAATTTGGTCGACAACTCGGCGTGACGGTATTTTTTAAAAATTTTTGCACAGAAGTGCTTAGAATAGCCTAAGAATAAGTTTCGCAAAAAAAAATTGGCAAAATTTAACAAAGGCAAAAAAATTAAGCTCCAGCCGGGGATCGAACCCTCGACCTATTGGGCCAAAAAAAATTTCTTCAAAATTTAAAAAAATTATACAGTTGGATTCGCCATGATCTATTTATATGAAAAATGTCATTATTTCATCAAAAATCTCAACCTAGAAGGAGATATAGGCTATTTTAGTTCGAGGCCCATTTTTACTCTAAAATTTTCCAATTTGCAAAATTTCAATCAAATTTTTAACTATCTTATAAAGTTTTTTATGCAAAACAATGTTTTACATCTTTGCTCGGCTTGATCTCAGGAATTTTTTAAGCTATTGCTCAACCCGCTTGAATTAAGCCTGATCAAGTTGTGGGGATTTCTTTGTGATGGGTCATATATGACTCAGTCGTCCAAAATGGGTTAATAACAATTTTCATGGCTCCTGTGTGCAATGCAAAATTTCAGTGTTAATTTTTATTTAAAAATAAATTTTAACAATAAAATTCTATCTCCTATTTTGACTAGAATTTATTGTACTCAGTGCATGTTGAACCGTTGTACTCGGTGCATGTTGAACCATCACCACTTGATCATTCTTTAGAAACTTATCCAATCCAACTTTTTGAATAGCATCCCGAAGAATCCCAACAATAAATGTTCTATAAGGCTTAATAAAATATAGCATAGAGGGTATCTCGAATAATGAATGACATGTGAACACAACCATTATAACCTCCAATATAGTATTATATTTTTCATTTCCAAATACCAATATCGAATAGAGCACACAAAGAGGGATAATCAAAAATACAACAAGAATCCCTATGTGTATAGTTAACGCTCTCATAAGCATTTGATTCATCTTCATTGTAGTTTGAGACATGCTTTGGGTAAACAAATATTTCACACGTCTACGATAAAGGATATAAATGGTGATGATAGTAGGGGGTATAGCTAAAATTGCGACCGCTTCCTGTATACATAGGCTGTATGAAAAAACTGAACCACAATTATGACTATCACAATCAGAAGTGGATGGTTCAAGACGGATAATATCTTTCATAGCTGGCATAGCTATGATGGAATTGTTGTATAGCATGTTGATATCTTTTTGGTAGATTAATAATAAGAAAAAGGGCCCTAAAATTTTGTCAAAGCTATTCAATCATAATAAAGTCCTTTTCAATCAGTGTTTTTAGACCCCCACCCAACAATAGACAGGCCTTTTTTGATCAAATGGTACCCTAGCCGATTCTTCTGCCTCGCCACCAGTCCCATTGATCCCCTAGACCAAACTTATTCTTACATTCAAAAACCAATATCCCAATCGCTAAACTGCCCAAAAATACTCTCCATATCCATATGGGTTCTTGAGCTAATAAGCCAAGTCTTGAATCATAAAATACAGACAAAACTCGATAAATCATATTAAAATACAGCGAATGTGTCATTCCAATTATTGCCAAAAATAACACCGAAAAAAGTATATACAACGAGTATGGACCAGTATATCGAAAAATTCCATTTGAATAAGCCATTGCAATAATATGATCAAAGTTCCCATTGTCAGCATTAAAAATAGGAACGGGCTGCCATAAAATCAAGATCAAATCGAAAAAGAAATTCCATAAAAGTTGATTCAGTAGTAAGTATTTGTAATGACCCATTGCTTGAGTAGATTTTTTAAGAATAACATAAGCGGCGAATATTACAAGAAGTGTGGATATGCCAAAAATGGGGTATTCAATAATACTGCAAATGTAATTCATTTGTGGGCGGTAAAGAAATTCAAGTTCCGCGGTATATTCAGACATGATTATTTTTTGAATGAAGGGATTTTTTCGTAAAAAAACGAAACTTGTGATATAAGAATTGTGAGACAAGACACTAAGGAATTTTTTTACTTCTTATTCTGCTTCCTCTCGCTCAATATCACGTTCAAAAGCATCTGTCTTATACAAGGAAAATTAATCAATTTTTTTATTTTCACCTGCTTTGCGCAATATATAAAGTGTGATAGTCGCCCCTCTGAGTGCTACCCCCGCGTCCCCCGTCATTCATTGGCTATGATGTTTGCTGCCGTGACTGAAGAAGAAGGAAAAGAATATTTATTTAAAAATAAAGTTTAAATACAAAATTCTAAGCCCTATTTTGACTAGAAGTTATTAAGATCGAAATCTTTGGTTGTTGAACCACCTCGACTTAATCATTCTTTAGAAACTTACCCAATTCTAATTTTTCTTACACATTCCGCAAAATCCCAACAATGAATGTTTTATAAAGCTTAGTAAAAAACATAGCAGGTACAGAGTTGCAATCATTTCAATTTTTTATTAAAATGGATTTCAAATTGTACAGAGCGTTCATTTTGGTCTGCAACATCAATGTTTTTAGTCGTTTTCGCACCCCCTCTAACGAATTTCTATGCGGTCTTTTTTAAATTATAGTTGAACAATGGCCGAATAAGTGTTGATAAAAATGTTCGAAGTCCGTTGATCCTAACATTGTCAAAAATTACTTTGAAGTTTTCAAAGTCGATTTTCTTCACCTTAACATAATGTTAGAAATTGAATTTTTGTATGAAAATACAGAGTTTGAGTCCCTCTAACACATGCAAAAAACCGTATATAAAAATTATTTAACAGTGGCGAGATATTTAACTTTGAAGTTGATAGTCAAAAAATGAGGCTAAACAAAGTGCTGACCCGGGAATCGAATCCTCGACCTTCTGGCTGCTAGTCTAACGCGCTAACCACGATTTTTGACCCCTTATCCCGCTTTTTCCGATACGTATATATATACGTGGACTTTGAAATGCTGTATTTTCATGAATATAAATCGGAATCCTTAAAGTAAACCCATTCCAAAAAGCTCAGAAAAAATGCAACATTTTTGCCAAAAACCAATTTAAAAAATGACATTACGAAAAAAATGACTTACGAATGATTATTTATTTTATTTCTGATTATAAACTTATGAATTTTGATAAACTTATGAAATGAAAATTGTTCGGCCATCTCTTATAATTCAAAGTTAGACTTTATTTGATAATTTACTCGGATAGACCTCAACGAAAGGTCAACTCGTCTCGAAGCATAAAAAATCGTGTTTTTTAGCTAAAAATTACCCAAAGAGGTTATTTTCTACATTAAATATGAGATTTAACGATTTATCACCTCTATAGGACCCTATAAAAGTACCCTACTCAGGATAGACCTCAAAGAGTGGTCAACTCGTCTCGAAACGTCAAAAATCGTGTTTTCAACTAAAAATTACCCTAGAAAAGTAGTTTTTATCAACTCTATCATTATTCCTGATTTACTGGAAAAAAGGGGTTAAACGAGTTTTTTCAAGATATTTTTTTGCTTTTCTCATTTAGTTAATCCTTTCTTTAAACCCTTTCTTTTGAAAGTCGATTAAACATTTAAAAGACGATCATTTTGGTGCATAGCACTAAATTAAGGGTCTGAATAAATAATCTTAAGGCTTATCAAATGGGAAAGTAGAAAGCTTAACTGCCAAAATTGCGATAAAGATATAAAAATGCATAATAACATTGAGTATTCTTAGTTTTTTAACCACTCGAGATGTCTATTCACCTTCTAATTTGCGTTTGGATTACTGGAATTGTGCAGGCTCAAAGTGAAGTTTTATATAATCTGTATGGAAAAAACTTTTTGAATTTAGATCCATGTCGAGTCAATGTCATTTTCAGTCTCGAAGCCTCGCAATATGTAAACAGTGAATCCATTGTCTATACCGTAAGAATTACCTCATCTTTATCATGGGTCATACATGGGCAAGGGGGTAGGCTGGAATCGAAAAGCGACACGTTTGACGACCTTTTTTGGTCCTCAAAAATTGCAAAATTAGTAAAAAATCTAAAAATTTATCAAAAGTTGAAAAATTCTTCAAAAATCGAAAAATTGATCAAAAATCGAAAAATTCATCAAAAATTCCAAAATTCATAAAAAAAAATTGAAAAATTCATTAAAACCCGTTTGGCTTTTTGCTGTATATTTTTACCAAAAGCGACACGATTGCCGAAATTTGAGCCCCTAGTGGCGACATAGGGGTGGGTCGACCCATCCCTTGCCCAAATGTGTCATGGGTTAAGCATTTGCGTCTACAGGGAGTTTATTTTTTTGTGAGATTGTGATACTTGGGACCACAGCGTACCAAAATGCCGAAAATTTTTTTAAAAATTGCCAATCGACTCAGCTATGCGCTTATATATAATATAAGGGCGTTGGAATTAAAAGTTTTTGGAGACCCTTGAAAAAACACCTCAAAAACCAGTTTACTCAACTGAGATCTTGTGAGTCCATTTTTTTTTGTGGATCTTTACCGTTGAATCGACTGTTTTTTTAGCCGTTTTTTGATGTGGCCCTCAAAAAATTTTAATTCCGATTCCCTTATATAGCAAAAAACTTTCTTTAGCAAATTAACAAGGTGCAAAGCGCTTATCAAACATGGACTATCTCACCAAATTCTGTTCGAGCCACACTACCGAAACCAATCGGTTGCAGTCAAGGAGGAGACTGGAATCTTCAAAATGATACAAATTCTTTAAACAGTGTTGTAGCTAACGTTAAAAGATTCATCTATACATGTTTAAATCAAAATAGCCTCAGCGAGTAAAAAATTTGGACGTGGCGACAGTTAAGAACGAGAACTTGAGGATGAGGCATTTGAGGATGGCTATTTGAGGATGGACATTTGAGGGTGGGACATTTGAGGACGAGACATTTGAGGACAGGATATTTGAGGACGGGACATTTGAGGAACAAAAGTGGGATATGTTTTTTAGGCCCTAAATAGCACCCATCCTCAAATGTCTCTTCCTCAAATGTCCCATCCTCCAATGTTCGTTCTCAAATGTCTCATCCTCAAGTGCCCGTCCTCAACTGTTGCCACGCCAAAATTTGATGTTAACTTTAAAAAAAACTTATTCTTTAGCTACATAACTTCTCTGAATAATCAAATACTACAATCACAAACAGTGGATCCGGCGAATTATGTTTTTGTAATTTTTACAGCTACTACGTAAGGTTTTAATTTAAAAAAGATCATGAAAAATTTTTCTAGTGATGTAAATGATGTCCAAAAAGCGATTAACTTACGAACACAATTTTTCGATCCAAAAGGATATGGTTTGATTGTGGTGCTAGTTGAGCCACAAACTGGTAATGGTTTTTGATAATATTTTTTTAAAGCAAAGTTTTATTTTTTAGCCGCCAATTTGGCGCAACTTGCTACTTATGGAGTATATGAATTGGGAGATCCAATGTTTACTCAAGATCTAACTTCGGCTGTTTGTAATGGCACAAGTAAGCAACACCATTTGTTGTGTATACTCGAAAACCTGCTGCGTTTTTAATTGAATTAGGGAAAATGTAATGAATCGAAGAGACATAAAATTCAAAAAAATAAAACATTTTTGGCTGGTCTTATGTAGCCTGGTATTCTCGGCCCAAAAAAATTTGACATTTTTCGTTGAAATGTGTACACAGTGTGTACACATGTGTACTCGTGTGTTGTGTACACAAACACATGTGTACAGGGGACAACACTGTTCCAGTCAGTGTTGTCCCGTGTACACATGTGACACATTGTGTACACATGAGTACTCGTGAATTGAACACATTGACCCAATTGAACACATTGTTGTGAATAACAAATCTATAAAGGAAATAAATTCAAATTCGATTCCTACGACAATATGTGTTGTGTACACACGAGCGAAATCGTCGTAGGAATTGAATTTGAATTTATTTCCTTTATAGATTTATTATTCACGACAAAAGAAAATTTTGAGTCAACGTGTTCAACTCACGAGTGCTCATGTGTACACAGTGTGTACACATGTGTACACGTGTGTACACATGTGTTACACAATGTGTTTGTGTACATATGAGTACACAATGTGTACACATGTGTTTGTGTACACGTGTGTTGTGTACACAAACACATGTGTACTCATATGTACAGGGGACAACACTGCTTCCAGTGGTCAAATTCAAAAAATTCCTTCAGATTCGGGTTCACGAGTCGAAAAAATTCTGATACAAAAATTTATAAAATTTGAAAAAAAGTTTATATATTCGAATTTTTCCTCCTTGTGGTTACCAAAGGGAGAATCGAATTTTCAAAAATTTGATGATTTTTTATTCAGGGATTTTTCGAGATAGGAGCTCGAATATGAAGGAATTTTTTATTTGACCACTGTAAGTTATTCTTACTAGGGAAATATCCCTACAACGGCTCAAAATTCGTATTCTCTCAATCAGAGTCATGCAAACATTTTTACGCCTCGGCAATATGAGTACTCGATTTCTCACCTAAAAGAAATATAGAAAGCTGGTTCCGGCGACAATTCGAATTTTAGTTTATTTTCGCTTCAATACACCCACACTTTTCCCTGAATCAGGGTTAGGGAAGTATTTTCGAGCTTTCGGATATGAAGAAGCCAGACCGAATATCTTTTTTAGTTAACGCTTGTACTGATTTTAATTGTGGAAATGGTAGTTGTTATGTTGTACCTTCTACAAATAAACCAAAATGTCAATGCAATCCATGTTTCTCACCATCAAATTCAAATGGCACCGATTGTAGCAAATGTAAGTTTTTCATATCCTTTTTTATAGGCCACTTTCAGCCAAATTAAAAATCATCTTCCATGGTGCAGTAGTAAGTAGCGTAAAATTCATTTTTAACAGGAAGGGTTCTATCACCAGAGAGTGGAATTTTTGTTTTGAATAAAAAAGTTGTTAAAATAAACCCCTTTAAAATTACATGAAAATATTTTGCCTATCATTATTTTTCGAGATTTATATGGATTAAGGTATTCATAACTTCATTTGTATAGGGTCCCACATAGGCCAAAATCGAAAATAATGTTAAGCAAAATTTTTTCGTGTAATTTTATGGTGGATTTGCTTTAATATCTTTTTTGATTCGATAAAAATTTCGACCTCTAGGGAACCCTCGTCATTCAAGATGAATTATTAGCCGCTTGCTCCTGCGCCATGGGTACTGAATTTACTTTGTCTGTGAATATCCTATACTATAAAAAGCATTTTTTAGACAATGACCCTTGCAGTACTGCAACCGCAGAAAATGCTTGTTACCCACAAGGAGGAAATATATGCGTTCCACAAATAAATTCTACGTATTGTGGTTTTACATGTAGTTGTGTGGGCATTCAAGGCTATTCAAATTGTTGTGACTGTGATTACCGATTGCGCGGCTTTTGGAAACGTTACTTTTGATGAAATTTTGAAAAAATTATATGAAAAATTGATATTTTTATAAAATAAATATTATAAAACTAATCATTAAATAAAATTTTAACAGGACCAGATACAAATTTTAGTTTTTAAAAAAATTAAGATTTATTACTTCCAAAAATATAGTTGACTTTTTCCTTCTTTCGATGAAATGGACTATATAAATGGACACTGCTGGAACGACTTCATCATAGTATTGGGTTGTAGAATAAGTTGTTGCCGCTCAAAAAATACATCTAAAATCGGCATTTTTCGCTTGTTTTCGATGAAATTTTTTTTCAGTAGTAAGCAAGAATGTATGACAAATACGATCCAATCAGTCTTTTTCAGCGAAAGAAATGAAATTGGTGCATGCAAAATTTTTTAGTAATCTCCCAAAAATATATCAACATGCTATACAACAATTTCATCATAGCTATGCCAGCTATGAAAGATATTATCCGTCTTGAACCATCCACTTCTGATTGTGATAGTCATAATTGTGATTCATTTTATTTATACATTTTCGCCAAAAATCCTCGGGATTTCGGGACAGGATCGGGACAGGATCGGGACGGAAAGCAACGTTAGCTTAAAAAAATCTGGGTATAAGGGAGAGAGGGGCTCCATATGAGGAGATCTCTATACCGATGAGAAGCTGTTGACTAAAAAAAGTCATTGAAGGCCTCTTTTATGGAGAATATCCTCACCGTTAATGAGTTCCCCTCCCCCAATTTTATGCTTGATGATGAATCGATGGAAAAGGCTCCTATCCTTGTTCGATATGATTTTAAGAGGCGTTTTCTTGAGCGTCAAAGGTCATCCAAAATGTTCTGAGCTCGCTTCAAGTTAAATTTATTTAGTGAGATTAATGCATGGAAAAAATCTTTTTACGTATATTATGTTAAGGGGGGGGGGTCAAAGTAGGGTCGAGTAGAAAATTTTTTTGAATTTGTCCAAATAGTTGTCCTCTAACGATTTTACAATTTTTACTTTAGCTATAATTTTTTGGGCTTCCCTTAGACTATGTGTGCAGGTGCCCCCTAGGGGGTCAAAATTGTTTAAAAATCACGCTATAATAAGATTTCCCCAGGTTTTTTCCATTTTTAGGCCTTTTTTGGTCAAGTGGTCCAATTAATCAATTTTTTTATTTTCACCTGCTAAGTGCAAGTCACTCTTCTAAGTGCTACCCCCAGATCCTCCGTCATTCATTGGCTATGATTTTGTTATCGTGAATGAAGAAAAAAGAAAAGACAATATTTATTTAAAAATAAAGTTTAAATACAAAATTCTAAGCCCTATTTTGACTAGAAGTTATTAAAGAACCAGTCCAGTAATTTATAACCATATGAAAAGATGATATATTCGAAAGGCGGTGGGATACTTTCGGACGGACATTTGCGGACGGAAAATTTGCGGACGGACTTTTGCGGACGGGACAAATGCGGACGAAACGTTTGAAAAATTCAAATTTTAAAAAAAATTTGAATTTTTTGAAAAAGTTCAATTTAAGAAAAATTTGAATTTTTGAAAAAATTGAATTTTTTAAACGTTTCGTCCGCAACTGTCCCGTCCGCAAAAGTCCGTCCACAAATGTCCGTCCACAAATGTCCGTCCGCAAATGTTCGTCCGCAAATGTCCGTCCGCAAGTATCCCACCGCCATTCGGAAAGATCATGAAAAATGAAGCATTTTTTGTTTTTATGGCATGTTCTGAATCGTTGTAGTTTTCGAAATAATTGCATTTGAAATTTGAATTTGTGTCTTCGTTGTAATACACAAACTTTTTTGAAATTTTTGCGGAAAAATCGATTTTTGATCAATCTTTTAAATTTTTATAAAATGAACTTCGTAGCAATTTTTTATAGCTAAATGAGACAAACAAAATGATTTTAAAATTATCCACTTTGAACATTGTTTTGGGTTATTGAAACGAAAATCCTGATTCACGACTTTGCTATTTTGCTAGTACCACCTGATAATGAAACGAAATCAAAGTGGCAAAATTCGAAATGAAAACGAAATTTCGCATTTTTAATTTCGCGAAACGAAATCGATATGCAAAATACGAAACAAAATCGCGAAAAATACGACATTCAAAACGAAATTACAAAAAAAGTTTATGTGAAATTAATAATGGGTATGGCGGAAATTTTTTATAAATACATATAATATTTGCTGTTACCAAAAGGAAGTATCGTCTACTGGTGTTTCATTTCCAATAAAATTTTTATTGACTCGCTTTATTATGGATTCAGCAGCTGGTAGAAGAGAACCGGCTCGGCCTTTTTCTTGAAGCATGGATATATAAAGATCAATTGTACCTTTGTCTTGGTTTTCTGTCATTCTAAATTTAAGTGTAGATTTTAACGGAATCAGAACACAGTCTCATGGGCAGGGTTTCCAAGTGGATTTTTAAAAATTTTGTTTCTTAGGTCAAATTTAAATAATTTCACTTAAATAAGTAAGTTTTTAGGGTCAAATTTAAGTACGTTACTTAAAGGACCAGTCCAAACGGAAAAAAGTTGTCCTTTTTGTTGATATTTAGAAAGTTTATGAAAAATGGAGCATTTTTTGTTTTTACGGTAAATTCTGAATCGCTAACGGTTTCAAGATTATCGCGTATGAAGCTAGGGAAATTTAAAATCTGTGTATTACAACGAAAATATGTACATTCAGGTACATGTCTTCGTTGTAATACACCGATTTCAAATTTCGCCAACTTCACACGCGATTATCTCGAAACTGTTAGCGATCAGAATTTACCGTAAAAACAAAAAATGCTCCATTTTTTATGAACTTTCTGAATATCAACAAAAAATGGCAACTTTTTTCCGCTCGGACTGGCCCTCTAGTAGCCCTTCCTGTGGGGGGGGGGAGGGGTAAAGAAAGCATTTCAAAATTTTACTCATTTAAAAACTGTCGAATGAAATCTATATCACTCGGTTTTTGTGGATTCTCCACAGGTAACATGTAGTGTAAGAAAGCCAATGCTTGAATCTTAAAATCGGTGTCACAAAAACCAGTTTCGACATTTAGTTTAATATTTTCTTTCAACAATTTGACTACAAGAGTAATGACAGAAGAACTTTGTTTAGGCCTTTTTCTTATAGAATAACGATAGAGTTCATACAAGCCTTCAATACTAAAAAAGTGAATCAGTGAAATTTTATAAAGGTCAAAAAAAGTAAAATTTTGGCAAAAAAGAAAAATATTTTCTCTGTGTAAGAGTTGGAAGTAGTGATGGGGGAATAGGGGTGGGGGAGATAAATGTGGGGGAAAACTCTGAAAATTATCTTCTTCCCCGTCTCTTCTTACCATAGTTGCATTAATGATAAAGCTTCTTTTTCATATGATTTCTTTATTATCACTAAATATTAATTTTATTTATTAAAAGATTTTGTAGCTGAACCGGTTACAAATAGTGGAATAAGAGCTAGGCTAGGCTCATACTTAGGATTAAGCTTACAAGGGACGTCACGGAACTGTCATACTCAAAAATTTTTCAAACCCGGCTAACTTTGTAGAGCATACCCACTTACTATTTAAAAGTGATCGAATTTTTACCGGACAAGCTCTTGGCTTTGAGCTATGGGGCCCCAAAGTTTCAAAAATTTTATACGGATTATGCATAAGTATTTTGAAATGAAATTAATTTTATGTGAACATGGCTTAGTGCAAGTGCTTTAGCCTATCGAATTTATTATCGATGGTTCGACTCCTGTCGGTGTCTATTAGTTTTTGCACATACAAAATTTTTTTGCATTTTTTGTAATTTTCTTAAATAACAATTGGAATTGTTTTGTTGAATTTTTATCTTATTATTATAATACG